>CM046873.1:27359804-27512127 GCA_025617745.1 Heliocidaris erythrogramma
GTTGGGTAAAGTAATAATGTTTGGTATCGTCAGAAATGGCAATAGATTTCCTACGAATTTTGTACACAATATTTTGTGAAATAATAGGTGGTTAATGAAGTGCAGACATTTTGAAAAGTAAGCATTGATCATATTTTGGTTACAATTTTGGAAGAGAGCTGAAAACCACAGCAAATTTTATGATTTATGAAAGGCAAAAAAGCAAACATCCCTATTAAAGTGTACTTATACTTATGATGATGTTATTTCTCCTAAGTGATGTTATTCAGGCGGCCTTCTGCATGTGAGAGAGTGAGGCTTTAGAAAGCCTAATATACATGTATACATGTATATGTGTGTACCTGTCATACTCGACAAAACTACTTCCAATCACGCATATTTTGGCTGCTACTGACTTTTAATTTCTAGAAAATGCATGCATTCCAGAATGAGCTTTTTAGAGGGTGTTACCAACATAAAATAACATGTACATGTAGATATTAAAATCCGAAATGAGAAAATTGGTTATTGCAGTACCACATGTAATTTATACTGCCCAAAATTTTACATTTTATGTTACCTTTAGAATAGATTATATTTCTTCTAGAAATTCTGATCAGGTTAATGAATCGTGAAGTGAGATATTATGAAACTATGCTTGTGTCTACACCCATTATACAGGTTCATCTTTACAAATAAACCTGAAAAAGTTGTGTCAAAAATGTTTCGGTGATACCTACATTATTTGACAGCTCCGTGGCAACTATCTTAAAGAAAAACGTTATTGACCCATTTGACTTTTACCAACACTTTGCGTTACCTTTAACACTGCCATTTCCATAGCGAGAAAAGAAATGTACATGCACATATTATACAGCCTTGGAAAAAATTATTAGACCAAGAATGGTTACTGATAGTGGTATTTTTGTGGTAAGAAAGAAATAAAATAAAATATCTTAAAAGCAAGGTATAATTGCTAGAATTTGGTATTCATTCAATGAAATACAAAGACAAATCATTTTTATAATTTTGTATGCATAATACAGTACCCTTATTACAGAAGCTTGGTCTAATAATTTTTCTAGGGCTGTATGTGTACATGTAGCACACTATTCATTATACATTGACATGTAAGCACCCTGCATGCTGCAAAATGAAGTTATATTTAACATATACATTTACACAAGGAAAAGATCCAACTTGCATTCTCTTTCTTTCTCTCTATCTCTCTCTCTCTGTCTTTTATTCAGTTTCCAGTGGAGCTGTGGAAGGCATGGTGACAGTGTGAGTGATAACTCAAAGTAAAGGACCTACTCTTATTGAAGTATTATTTGTGTTCCTGTCTGACAGCGATTTCACTCTTGAATTCAACACAAATATTGGTGCCATAAGTGGTTCCTGCCAAGATTCGGGTACATTCAGTGGGAATCTGTCCCGAGGTGTATATTACGAATTTGAGCTGTTTAAAGGAAACGGCGAGGCGAGAACTCTAGCACCTTACACAGAACAGGTACAAAGCATCTATATCTTCATGCACAAAACTCTTTTAATCCCACTGAAATGCTGTGTTAATTGAGAAGTTTAATCTTGTCTACTCCCTGTTTGATCTTGTGGCATACATGTAATATATAATATTGCATCATCGCTATTGCGATAACGCCTTGTTTTTGTTCTGCATTTTCTTATTCTATGTTTCTCTTTCTTTTTCCTTTTTTGACACTTTCCTGACCTTCAATCTTGGTCAAATTTTCTGGGCATATGGATATGCATGTCTTGATGTGCATAATTGTCTTCTCTAAAAAAATCGCATGTTGAATAACACAAACCCACCAGGGCGGTATTTCATGTCAATTTCATAAAACATTTTATCAATAACAAATTGCAACAGATCATCTATGACAAATTCGCTCTTTTAATAGCCAATTAAATGCTATGATTTCTGTAGTTTATATAGTCATTGTGAGTGTTACTGATAACAAGTTTTATGAAACGGGACTCGGGTATTCCGGCATCATGTGCGAATGGGCATCTAGCACTATGAACATGACGAACAAAGAAGCGGACAATTTATGCAGCTCCTCATTGTACCCTTCACAATTGCACTGGTTAAACAAAAGAACATCCATTCATTGCTATCCTGTAAAAATATGTAGAACAGGTGTCACATAATAGCAGTGAAGGGATGTCCTTTTGTTTACTAGAGCTATTGTGGAGGGTACAATGAGGAGCTGCATAAATTGTCTGCTCTCTTTGTCACCGTGTTCATAGTGTAGTATATGCATGCACATGTTACATGTGTGCAGGTTTTATGCACGTTTTTTTTTTTTTTCATTAAATTCTTTACCCTGTTCAGATCCTGCTGTGTTTTTTCGGGGTCTGTGGATGATGACCACAATGCAGACGTCAGCTGAGATCATTTTCGTTTACACGGGACTGACCGATGGTATGCTGCTGAATGACCTCCACGGAAGATGAAAATTTCACACCACCAGGACGGCAGTGGCGAGTGTTTGACTTAACTGTCCCCTTTGAAGATCTCAAGCCATCTACCATGTACAGTCTCTCTGTGAGGAGCCTGCTCAATGCTACAGGAGACTACGAAGAACAATTTGGTCCTGAAATAATGACAACCTTCAATACAAGTATGTTTTCTGTACCCATACATGTACATACATGTAGGTATGGTGTGTGTTGATTTCTGTGTATTTCATATGATTGTATTTTATTTAACAGTAAAAAGGTTCAATATTTCAAACTAGTAATGTGATGATGAACTACTACGGGAGGGGGGAGGAGTATGCAGGGGGAGGGGGGAGGGGGAGTAAGTAGAGCAGTCATAAGTTCATTTGCTTCAGAGTAGTGTAGCATTCAAAAGTTCTTCGCTATAGATGTTTCAACCCTGATACAGCTGTCAAAGTGAACAGCAGGGATACCACATTTCAGACAAAAGTAGGAATTCCTACTTTTTCAACATATTTTTAGCCATAGAAAACCATGTTTTATGTACACAAGGGTCCATTCTAGATGATTTTTCCTACTTTTTTATTAATTCTAAGTGGCATCCCTGGACAGTGACAGTGAAACAAAGTTATTTTCTAAAGGCTTGTTCAAATATGCTATGGTAAACCGCACAAAAAGCATGATATACATGTAGTAATGATAATAATAATAAATTATTCTTGTATAGCGCATCTCATTTTATGATATAACGTCCCGATGGGCTTCCAAAGGTTTGGATAGCGTCACCCTGGCTTTAGCTCCAGCGGCCGTAATGAGCACACGGTGCATTTCAAGGAATAAATCCTGCCAGGTACCCATTTAACCCCTGGGTGGATAGTGGCAAATGTGGATTAATATCAAGTGAATGAACCACTATACCACGACACCTCCGTATAATTATATACACTTCACATTTCTCTATCTTATAGCAGAGATAAGTGAATAAGCATTGGACCTTTGCTTCGTGCATTTGCCATTCATTTGCACGTTAAAAAATGTCACGTTTTTTGCAGCGGCATACATGTATATGAACAGCCCTTAACATGTACTTTAAGTTCACCTGTGGCAAAACCCATCCCCCCCCCCCCCCCCCCCCAAAACCCAAAATTATTTTAAAATGTAAATTGTATGTCAATGTAACTTTTTATATATTTTTAAAATTACTTGCTAATTACTTAAATAGTGCCTCTACCAACTCCTGAGGTTCTCATTATTGAGATGGACAACACTTCATTGGAATTAATCCATGGTGGCACGAGTGCTTCGTTCAACTTCAGCATATCCCCTGACCACGCTGTCATCACACCTGGTGAAAACAACCGGGTAGTCTTCTCTGGTCTGATGCCAGGAATTCTCTATAATGCATCAATCAATGTCATTGATGAACTTGTCGAGACTTCAGTTCTTCTCAGATTGCGTAAGTCACCCCCATGCTCCATGGATGACCATGCAATAAGAAGACGTGTTATTCTTAAACTGCCCGAAAATGCCCATTCTGTTAAATGTTCCTCCTTAGACCAATACAGTGCTACTATTAAATTTACATACAATGATCAAAAATACTCTTTCCAGAGTAAAAATTTGAGTTTTAAATCTCTATGTCATTTTATATTGGGCAAAGAGATATTCCATGTTAACCAAATATGGATGTACAATTTACATGTATCTTCATGGATTTCTGTTTTAAGAAAGTATCCATGATAATTAAAATGTGCACGTACATGTGTACTGTTCATGTAGTAAACAACTTCATTTTGGGGCAAGATTTGCCACCAACAGCGGAGGAATCTCCTGAAGCTGTTTGTAGCAGCAGTACATGTAGTATTGAATGCTGTGCCATCTGGCATGCCTTGTCCAAGAAAAATTCATAATTCATTTTCTGATTCACATTTGCAGCTCCATCGAGACCAGTGCCATCTGTTTTGGATACCACAGAAACCACGATCACACTGACCATCGTAGCAGGCCCTGGTAGTGCCGACGAGTATGCCATTAGGATTACATCCACCAGCCCGGACGTCTGTCCATTCGAAGATACAAGGAACATCACCTTCTTCAGTAGCGGTGTCTATGTCATTGACAATATTCCACCCTTGCTGATGTATGACATAGAGGTCAGGTCACAAGTTTCAGCAGTGTTGAATGAATCAGGAGCAGTACTTCTAGAAGCATCTTCTAGCCCAGCTTCTGACATCAGTGCATCTACAGGTATTAGTTTTTATCTAAATTGCGCAACATAAAACGGGGTGCATAAGAACAAATGTTTGAAAAGTTTTTGGCATAATATTTTCCCCAGTAATTGAGAAGACCATTTTCATTGTTTTATTATCATCAATAGATGAATAACTGTCCAAGTCAAAGGAGAGGAAACTCCAACTTAGGTGTTTGGTCATTTGGTGTCCAATACCTAATCACGCATTGCAGTGTTATGAACATAAACTTACGTCAGATGTATTATACATGTAGCACTTTTTACTTTGGTCTAATCCAAGCTCTAGTATAGGGCTAATAACTTCATACAATAATGAGATATAGTGAAATCATAGATGTGGCTGGTCACATTTTTGACAAAATAACAAACATGTGAAAATACTCATCTAATCTGCATAGACCATAATTAAAGTATCGGATATATGATATTTTGTCCAGCAGTAGTCAGACCTTCCATGACCCGGATCTTAGCTAGGGGTCATAATGACCCACCTTCCAACAGGAAAAATTGCTCACAAAATACATGTAGGCCTGAATAGAGTTTTAAACCCACTTACATGTACAGTGTCGATGTGATAGTCCAATTTGTAAAACCTCCATGTACATTCTCGGAGGTGTCAGGTATATATAGTGGTTCAAATACCTGACTTTCTGTCAAGAGGTTGGGGTTTGAAGTTTGAATGTCAGCAAAGTATTATTGTCTTTAGGAAGAGGTTAATCTACTTTTTCCACTCTCCATGTAGGTAAAGTAAGTGGATACCTGGTCAAAAAAAATAGTTCTGAATGCTTTTAAAATACCCCAGCACTTTGGTTAAATATAGGATAATGATATGAGAAATTGTAAGGTAACTTAAGCTATATATAAATTAAGCATTAAGCATCCATACTATCTTTTGAAGAAAACTGTGAGAACAATTTGTTGTTGTCAATGTTTTAAGCACTCTTGTTTTTATTGCAGATACAATTATTAACAATTTAGATGCGAAAAGTGTTGCATAGATATACATGTAGTCGAGGAATGGTCACATTTGGCAGCATTTCAAGAAACCGTCATAAGTACAAGTTCGGGATGGCGGTGAACCTGTACTTGTGACAGTTTTTTGAAACACTGTCTAGGTTGATGCACTAGTGCCCTTTTGTAAAGCATTATTCCTTAAATACCAAGTCCTCATGTAGGTCTTAAAGCCATGTGGCTTTACACTTACAAGGATCTCCATGCTTTCTTTAGCAGTCATGCAGGTATTAAAAATAAACCAACAATACAGTATATGTAAACAGAACCACCTACATGTATTGACTTTTATGGGGGGTTTGTGTGCCTTGCAGATCCAGTCGCGTTCGATGATTTCACAGTTATCAACAGAACGGATGACAGCATAACACTTTCCTGGTTTTCAAACACCACTTCCACTCTCACTTTGACAAAGAGGACTACTACTGAGGAGATGACTGAAACCCTCCTGACCGAAATGGACTGTTCGTCCCCACGAGTAATGGAGATTAGCTTGAGCGATCCTGGCACCGTATACACCATAGCATACAACCCAGCCTCTTCTGAAGGATTCAATCTCACCACCCGAACAGGTACAATAAACTCTCTATATACATGGATGGATAATAGGACTAATTTAATGTTCTGATAATACCCATGTAGTGCATATTATCTGAAAAAAATAATGCCACAGGTGATCTGTAAAAGGAAGGTCAATGCACTCACTATACTAGTGAAAGTTGTTTTGCTGCCCTAAAAATATAACTTTTTGGAGCAACAGGGTTTTATCACCCAAACGACGATATGCAGGTGTACCACCAGGGTTTGCCCCTACTCTGTATGAAGAATACAGCACACTTTGGGTCTGAAGATGCATAGGGTGTGAATCTCCCTTCCAGGAGGCCTCTATTTCATGTTCTATCCATTAGGACAATTGTTTTCTGGTTTCCTAGCCTGATTGGGCTTCTGTTCTTCATCTAAGCTGCTTCTTTTTTTTTTCACTTAGAATAATTTTTCTTTTTTTTCTTGAAATTTATATGGAAACATGAATTGTGAAGTTTGATATTATGGAGCACTTTGTGTATTACCATTGAGATAAAATCATGATTGAAAACTTGCCTCTCGATATCTTTTTTGTAATACATGCTTCTAAACTTTTTGGTGGTATAGTAATGATGAAGTGTATACAAACATGGAAAATGTGCCTGTTGAAGTAATGTGCATAATGATGGCAGCATGCATGTCCGTTTACAACATACATGCACATGTACAGTATATAGTGCACTATATTAAGGTTGCTTAGTGAAACGTGATGACATGTAAAAACGCGGGAAAGACGCAAATGACAAAATTATTCAAAGAGGCAGAACCAAACTTCTACGATGTAGAATTAGTATTTAACTCTCTTAACACTTTTTAAGCAAAATAATATGAAAACTTTTATTCAGATAAGTTTGATTGTAATTTTAGAAGCACAGACAAAAACAGCAATTTTGCTGTTTGCGTCTTTCCCACGTCTTAATGCGCTGTTATGTTTCTCTATTAAAACTACCTAATGGAATGATATTACTGTGACCTACATGTACATGTATCAATTAACACATTCAAAATTTTGAGCCCACGATAATTGTGTGTCATTGCATTCTTGTCTTTCACTTAGCTTCAATCGACAATTTGCATCTGGCTACATGCAGCGAGATCGAATGATAACTATTTGTCTGATGTTTTGTTATGATTTTTCAGACCCAGGGCAAATCTATAACCTCACCGCATCGCAAGTGAACAAGACATCTATTCAGCTTATGACTTTCCGGCCATCTGTTGGGGATGCAGATCGTGTTTTAGTGACAGTGACGTCGGTCCAAGATACGAGGTACCTTGCTCCTGGTCAAACTGTATCATTTGAACTTGAGAGTAACCTGCATCTCATTTCTGATCTGCTGCCATTCACCAATTACACGTTTTCCGTGACGACTGTTCTGGATGCGACTGATGAATTTGAGGAGCAAGAGAGTGAAGAGTCCTCGATTAGCCAGAGGACAGGTGAGCATCTTAGATTACCAATGATAGTTACTTACACTGTGTATAACTAAACAAAGTTAGGATAGTTACTTACACTGTGTATAACTAAACAAAGTTAGGATAACTTTTGAATTACTAAATCATAAAATGCTTTCAACTCAGACAAGCAAATGAATATCTTCTTGGCAATAGCCTACATGTTACATGCCCAGGGCCCCATGTCATAAAACTTGGTATCAGTAACAACTGCTACATTTCTATGACAAATTTGCTCTCAGCAAATCAAATTCAATGATTTCAGTAGCTTATAAAAATTATCGTAACTTATTATTGATAAAAAGTTTCATGAAACTTGGTACACTATGTGGAAGGATCGAGAGATGAACAATACAGGATCTTGTGATGAAAAATGTTATAGAGTGGTAATCTGAGATATTAAATCATTCAGTGAATTAAAATACATGTTACAATCTTTGTAAATTGGTATTCTGAGGATCAGATTGTATTTCATCTATCAAGACATGCCCTTTTCATATGCAATGACCAATCATGCACTTTTTTTAAAGATTTCGCTCTCATCGTACTGAGCCAATACAATCATTGTGATGCATTGTCTGGTCACTTATCCACCTGGCCATCATTTTATCAAACCGTCATACATGTAAGTACAAGTTCGCCGACATCATTGAAACCATTGAAACGCATGTTAATTTTGATACACACGTTTCAGTGGGATGTCGGCGAACTTGTGCTTATGACCGTTTGATGAAGCGCTGCCCAGACCGCAACACCTGGACAACAATAAAGCTTTACCCCATTGAATACAGGATAATTCCTGCATTAACCCGGTGACTACTGAATTTTCTAATTCACATTGGCTTCCAGTTGGCAATGGGTTAAGCCTCTGGGAACCAGAGCATTCAGTAATCAGCAGGTTACACAATAGTTGTTTAATACTCTCTTTCATTTCATATTCAGATCCTCCGACAGGGGACGATATCTTCGAGTATGCTCGTAATGCTACTGCCATTGAGTACATCGTTGCATCCTACACATCACTCGAACTGGATCTCTCTCCTGTTGACGGTTGGATGTATGCTGCATTCCCAGAGTATAGAGTGCTCATTTCCAACTTAGTTCCTGGCCAGCTGTACATTGGAAACATCAGCAGAGACGGCTCACCGCTTCCCATCAGTTTCAGATTACGTAAGTCATAGTACAGTGAAACCTGTCTATAAAGACCACTCAAGGGAGACAAGAAAAGTGGTCTTTAGGAGCAGGCCGTCTTTATGGAAGGTTCCTTTGATACACATATCAATGAGAAACGTTTTTCAAGGGAAACAAAAATTGTGGTCTTTCTATACAGGTGGTCGCTAAAGCAGGTTTGACTGTATATGCATTGCCTGTTTTGTCAGGACAGGAATATTTAAGGGCCAAATCAGACATATTTTCATTCTTCAAATTGGCAACAATTATGTAGTCATACTTCTTTTTGCTACATCATTTAATGTAATGCCATGTCTCTTACTTAGTAGCTTTTGAAAGAGCAAAGATATTGGCAACAATTATGTAGTCATACTTCTTTTTGCTACATCATTTAATGTAATGCCATGTCTCTTACTTAGTAGCTTTTGAAAGAGCAAAGATATCCCCCCATGTTGTCTTGATTCAAAAGTATTTGTTCAGATTCTTTGAAACTTGGCATCATTCTTGGAAGGAATTGTCTTTATGTCACCCTCTTTCAAATGAATACCCAAATCTTACATTTTTATCACATTAAAGGTCTCCTACTTACGCTTTAACCCTAAAAGGACTGGGGGACAATTTTTGCCGTGAAATTCAAACCGCTGCATTTCACGCCGCGCCACTTTCTGACATTTATTTTTTCAAGTCTTGCGCATTTTTTGACACAAAGTTTTTGAAAATCGGTCATACCGTTACCGAGTCACATGACCTTTTGTGACCTCATTGTCGGCCCGAAAACAGAGAATTTCTGAGTTTTGTGTACAAAACGAATGGGAAAACGGCATTTCCTCATTTTCCTCCATTATGACCAATAATTTAATATTTGTGACCCGCCGCCTCAAAACCTACAATAAGTCGCACGGACCACAACGTAGAAAACAGCCCAAAATAGTAAATTTGCTTGGATCAGTCGATTTTCTGTTTTTGATAGAAATGGGTAGTTTCATTATCATTCTATCATGTCTCAAGTTTGTGAGTCGTAATTCGACTTAGAAATATGTTTTTTGGGCATTTTAAAATGACTCCTTTTCAGTTGCACATGTCGAGCTAACGAATGTTTTGGAGAGCTTTTGTAATACTTTCATTCAATGCCAAATTACTACTTTACCTCTAAACGTATTAAATTGATTTTTGGAGTGAGTAATAAATAGGTCCTCCTGGAGCAGCGTGCCAAAATTCAGTCTAATCTGATAATCCCTTCATACCGGTTGTTATGGCCATTTGAATACCCAGTTTTACTTGGGCGCACACAGAGAGCGAAGGTTTAGCACTCTTTTGTTCCGAACTTAAATGGCCATTTTCTCTGAATAGGAGTTGCAAAAATTCAGTCTAATCTGATAATCCCTTCATACCGGTTGTTATGGCCATTTGAATACCCAGTTTTACTTGGGCGCACGCAGAGAGCGAAGGTTTAGCACTCTTTTGTTCCGAACTTAAATGGCCATTTTCTCTGAATAGGAGTTATTGATTGCTGGTTACATACTGATTCTAAATGTGATATTGAAAGGTGTCATCATTGAGTAAACTAGGCAAGTGATATACCATTGGAAAGCTGAGAATCTCTACTTTCAGAAAATGTATAAAACAAAAAAAATAATTTTGGCGACTTATTGTAGGTTTTGAAGCGTCGGGTCACATTTAGGCTGTTATAATCCTCTGTTCTAACTGAATAGTGATCCAGATAACACTTTGAAACAGCAAACTTTAAAAAACAATAAAAAAGTTAAAGTTGAAAAACAGAGAAATACATATTAAGAAATTCATATTACAATAGAATACATATTTAATAATAGTGGTTTTAATGTTTATAAAGAGTTTCTTGCATAGAAAGTTCATCTCCAGGGCCTTTCATTACTTGATATCACTCAAAAATATGTATTTACGCATATAATTTTATATCATAAAGAAAGTAAATGTGAGAAAATTACAATGCCCTGACCGGGATTCGAACCCGGGACCCTGGATTACATGACCAGTGCTCTACCAACTGAGCTATCCGGGCTCCCCTTGAAGCAAAGTAACAATCTCACATATAGCCCCTCTCTTTCCATCGAGCGCAGGGGGTAAATCAGTTGGTAGAGCACTGGTCATGTAAGCCAGGGTCCCGGGTTCGAATCCCGGTCGGGGCATTGTAATTTTCTCACATTTACTTTCTTTATGATATATTCAATTTACTTCAATCCTATCAATTATGATATTATGAATATAATTTTATCATATTAAATAGAAAAAAATAAAGATTTACATAAAAATAACGATGGATTTGTGTTCTTTACGTGATTCTCGGGGGGGGGTCAAGGACAGCACTCCTTAAGTGCCCCAACCTTTGATTTTCCCCAAACTTTTACCCTGATAATTGTGCAATGCAGGCGAGACTGATCTGGACTTTTCCCTTGTTTGTTTTGAAAAATGTGAAGCTGTGGAGATGAAGGAGCAATAGGTAAAAAATACAAGAAAAGAGTGAAAAAAATATTTTCATAGATAGAATTGATTATTTGAGGACCCATATTTCTGTTTCTTACTGAATCAACATACAAATGTTCATTTTCTAAAATATAGGATATATCATGTCCTATGGTGACAGAGTACTGGCATTTGGAGGTCAAAAACTTTGGAACACTCTTCCAGAATTGCTACACTCTATGAAAGTCCTTGAAGTGTTTAAGAAAGCATAAAATTTACCTCTTTGAATTTTCCCAGTGAGTGTAAAAGCATTGTAAATTGTAAAGCGCTTAGAGAGGGCTTACGTCCTGACAGTCGCTATAGAAGAACAAAATTTTGTCATTACTAGTAAGTCTTCATTTTGTTATATCATCTGATTAATATAGGTCCTAGTGAGCCTGCAGTCACCGTACTCAACTTAACAAAGTCCAACATCACCTTAGGTCTCCAGCCTGGGCAAGGTGTACTAGATTTCTACAACATCACTGTGCAATGCACAGATGCTCTCCAAAACAACTGTGAATGCCAAGAAACCTACAGTGTGCCAGGAGATACAGAGATGTTTCTCATTGACGATCTCCGACCCGGCGTTGGGTACAACATCAGTGTTATTGCATGGGCTGGACCACAGATGGCTGAAAACAGTGTGGAAGTTGCCCTGCAAGAAACAACTCGTGAGTTTTTGCTATTTTCCATCAAATTTATTTGGCAAGGTATCGTCTATCATGTATTTGTTTATTGTGTTTTTTGATATTCAGTATAAAGATTGTTACATTCTGTATGATTTTCTTTGGTCATTACCTTTAAGTTAACTCAGACTACATCTCAACTTACTTTAGCTGCATTATCATTTCCTGTGGAGACTGCATGGCAGATTTAAAGAGAAGTGAAATATAATTTTTTCAATGTCTGTGTACATGTAGATTAAGAGAACATGCATGTACATGTTTGTATAAAATATTGCATGTAGAGCTGTTGGGGTCTAGAGGACACACGTAAGTCTCCAGGGGCGGTATTAAAATCAAAACGCGCATTTAGTTAGCATTTTACTTAGCATTTGGATTGGCTAAGTAAACTGGCTTAACTCCTCTTCAGATCAAATTTAAGCATTTAACTTTAGCAAGCCGACTTTAAAGCAAAATACTTTGTGACGTCACATATCCTGTCAAAAAACATGCGCAATAAATGCGTCACAGTATATGTGCGCTTATATGATTTGCTTTTGCGCAGCTTATACTGCTCTGCATATGTACATGTATGAAAGCCACATACCTGCCAATCAAGTAATTGCTTTAAATCTGCTAGGGAGCTGTCTTAGACTTAGGGTAAAATTCTTAGCCAAATGATTCAATTAAATACCAGAATTGCTTATTTTATCTCGGCCGAAAAATAAGTAAACTACTCATATTTCTTTCTTAAGTATTGAACTGGATACGGCACCAGGACTGTGAATCACAAAGTAAGCGGTTCAAGTCCCTAACGCAGCACTAATGGCAAGACATTAATCTACATTTGCCATATTTGAGCCAGGTGTAGTAAGTGTGTACCTGATAGGATTTATTACTTGAATGCACTGAGCACTACGGTTGCCGGAGCTAAAGCCAGGGTAATAATATCCAAAGTCCTTTCGAAGTGCATAAAGATGTTACAGGGATATCATAATACGATATGCGCCATACAAGAATGGAGTGTAATCATTAAATTATACATCATTTCTGGATGGTTAAAGTTTGTTCTATTATTTCCATTTCATATATTCAGCTTCAACTGATGCTGGTAGTTTCACTGTCTTAGACCAGACACCAGATAGTGTGTTCTTGGCCTGGACAGCCGATGGGCCAGTCAATATCACCATGGAGCGCTGGATGGAAGGAGGGTTCGTCGTCAATAACACGTTTATGTATGATGGATGCTTCAGCTCCAACACACTGGAGGTCTTTGATCTGAAGCCAGCTACTATTTATCGCTTCAGCATGTCAGAAAGTGTTTTTATTCTTGTCCGAACCGGTAAGAAAATGTAAATTATATATGGTGTGTTTTTAGCTCCCTTGTCAGGCCAGAAACAGCATTTTGGTATTAAAGCGTCTAGTTCAAAACAGGGTTGTGTCCAGAGCTTGTTTATCATGCAGAACCCTATCGCCAAGATATAGCCAAAAATAGAGAATTGAGATGAGTATGAGTACGAGTTGGTGAAAGTAACTTGGCTCAAAGAAGCCAGCCCTCCAATGGACCTGTATGAATCCAGTGGCAGTACCTAAATTCCATGGAGAAAAGAGGTATAAACGCATTACCCTGGAACAGCATTTCAAAACAGTGTTTCAAAACTATGTTTCTGGCTTCATAGTAAGATTCACTGTAACTAATATATAAAAAAATCAGTGTTACCAGTTGACTGTCAAAGTTACACCACTGTATTGCTCTCTATTGAGATTCTCCCTCTCTCAATACATTATCGCAACCACTTTCAGTTGTAAACAATAATACATCCTCATGCTCCACATATTTAATTTTAGCTTTTCTTTTTATTTAATGTTGAAGACTCCTCTATTAATGACTGCTGGCATTACCAGCTGTATACATCATCATCATCTCTTGTCCTCCTCTTTTTCCCTGATGGCCTTTCTCCAAGCCTTTCGGTCTTCAATATCCACCTGAGTGAGGCCAGGGGCCCGTTTCATAAAAATTGTTATCAATAACAAGTTACGACAGTTGTCATAAGTTACTGAAATCCCTGCATCTGATTGGCTGAGAGCAAATTTGTCATAGAAATGTGACAGTTGTTTACTGATAACAAGTTTTATGAAACAGGACCCAGATGCTCTCATATCTTCTTCTAATGTCTCCTTCAGTTATGTTTTTTGACACCTGAATCATATCTTCTCATTCATGTTTTTTTAATGCCTGAAGTGGCTATATTTCAGTTGCACTAAATACACGTATATGAAAAAAAATATTGATCTCTTACCAGATCCTCCTTCTGTCGAGACTTGTGCTGTGGAGACCACATCATCAGGCTACACTTTCACCTGGTTAGCCCCGCCCCCTGGCACCAACGATGGCTACAAGGTGACCGTCACAGATTCACAAGGTGACCTCGTGCAAGAAGAGATGGTTGCCACTGGAGATGACCTCGAAGTGGTCAAGATCCGGGTCGCCCCGGAAACGGAACTTAACTTTTTTGTTAATTCACTGTTGGCAGTCAGTGACATGGAAAACTTCCCTCTGCAGTTTGGTGCCATACCCTGTACTCTCAATGATTCTACAAGTGAGTACATGTACATGTATCTCATGCTAAGTTTTGTATTAGCTAAACGTTTCATTACTTAGCCCTTTCGGGGCATCCAGTGGATAGAGCAACGTCCTCAACGTTCTATGCGACCTGAGGTGATGTGTCGCCACGTTTGGGCTTGCAGAAAAACACCGCTGCAGTACTATTTCAATACAATTTTATGCATTTTTAGACTCAAATAATTCAGCACTGTGAAGGTTTTTCCATGAGTTAACTACAAAATTAGGCTAAACAAGTATACCCTTACAAATTCTAGAGGCGATTTAATGTGACAATTAGTATAATGTCTTTTTTATGCCTCCGCCCACCGAAGGTGGGTGCCGGAGGCATTATGTTTTCGGGTTGTCCGTGCGTCCGTCCGTCCCACTTCTCGTTACCGCGATATCTGAAGAATCATTTGAGGTAGGAACCTCAAACTTGGTACTAGTATGTATCCCCATACGAAGATGAACTGATTAGATTTGGGGGTAAGTAGGTCAAAGGTCAGAGGTCACAGAGGTCAATTTACATGAAATTACATGAAATTACTGGTTTTTAGCACCGTTACCGCGATATCGCAAGAACTGTTTGAGGTAAGAACTTCAAACTTGGTGCTAGTATGTATCCCTATACGAAGATGAACTGATTAGATTTTGGAGTAAGGAGGTCAAAGGTCAGAGGTCACAGAGGTCAATTTACATGAAATTACATGAAATTACTGGTTTTTAGCACCGTTACCTTGATATCTCAAGAACTGTTTGAGGTAAGAACTTCAAACTTGGTGCTAGTATGTATCCCTATACGAAGATGAACTGATTAGATTTTGGAGTAAGGAGGTCAAAGAGGTCAATTTACATGAAATTACATGGAATTACTGGTTTTTAGCACCGTTACCGCGATATCTCAAGAACTATCTGAGGTGAGAACTTCAACCTTGGTACCAGTATGTATCCCCATAGAAAGATGAACTGATTAGATTTTGGGGTAAGTAGGTCAAAGGTCAGAGGTCACAGAGGTCAATTTACATGAAATTACATGAAATTACTGTTTTTTAGCCTCGTTACTGCGATATCTCAAGAACCGTTTGAGGTAAGAACTTCAAACTTGGTACTAGTATGTATCCCTATAGGAAGATGAACTGATTAGATTTTGGGGTAAGGAGGTCAAAGGTCAGAGGTCAATTTACATGAAATTACATGAAATTCTTGGTTTTTAGCACCGTTACCACGATATCTCAAGAACTATCTGAGGTGAGAACTTCAAACTTGGTACCAGTATGTATCCCCATAGAAAGATGAACTGATTAGATTTTGGGGTAAGTAGGTCAAAGGTCAGAGGTCACAGAGGTCAATTTACATGAAATTACATGAAATTACTGGTTTTTAGCCTCGTTACTGCGATATCTCAAGAACCGTTTGAGGTAAGAACTTCAAACTTGGTACCAGTATGTATCCCCATAGAAAGAGGAACTGATTAGATTTTGGGGTAGTTTTACATTGTTATCACCATATCTCAACTAATTTGTATTCATGACTAGGAGGAGATAAGTTGGGTTATAAGGTGTAAGGTCAAATGTCAAATAGGTCAGTTAACATGTAATTAGAGGCATTTATTCTGGTTATCACAATATTTCAAGAGCAGTTTGAGCCATCAACTGAACTTAGGCGGAGGCATATAGAAGACGCAGTCGCATTCATCTTGTTAAAGCAAGAAATCAAATCATGTATCTTTCGAATATGAGTTCACTGCAATCGTACACAGCAGACGATGTCCCACGCTATGTCCCACGCTATGTCCCACGCGGTCCCGTGTACTGTGTTTGAGTGAAGGCTCCTAATTTTGGTCGCGCGGCCGCATCAACTGCTCGCATAGAGCCGTGCATACGATGCAATATCCACATTTGGTGGAGATCGATGTTTCTGGGTAACTAGGTTTATGAAAAATTATCATGAATCAACTTTCAGGAGTCAAATTTAGGGTTCATTTCTTTGTTTCATTGCTAAATTTGGGTTTAAGCAATTTTGGGTCCAAAATCTTAGTAGAACATTCCTTTTTTGGTGAGATTGGCTAGCCATGGCAGTGAAGTGGTTGATATGTATTTTGATTTCTAATTATTTATTTGTTGTTTTCGTATGACATCAATCAATAACATTTATGTTTTGGGCTTTATATCTACAATGTATGTTCCGTTGTTCTGCAAATGTCATTAAAAGTGATATGTCGAATATTGAATACTTACCTAGGCTTAGATAACCTGGAAGAAAACCTGTTGGAAATGTTAAACTCTCCCTTTGGCAAGACATTCATCTACATTTGCCACTCTCCACCCTGGTGAAGTAAATGGGTACCCGTTAGGAAGAAATTCCTTGAATGCCTTAGCGCCTATCATGGCGGCTCGGCTAAAGCTGGGGTAATAATGTGATACTTTGTATTAAGTGCGGTAGAGTATATTTGTATAGTAGCTGCGCTATATAAATGGACATGTATTATTTAGATAATTGATCTACATGTATTTAGTGGGCCATTTCTTCAATCAATCCTCAAATTTAAAATAAGAATTTGGATCATATGTGACTGCAGGTGTATGCATTTATCCAAAAGCAAGCTACATGTACACTGTATATGCTATCCTAAAAACATCATCTCCTTATTCTAAATTACAGCATCCCTGGAACCCGGCGAAGTAGCCCCCGCGAGTGTAACTACCGACAGCATCCCCTTCACTGTGGGTAACGCCAGTACCATTCCAGAATTCAGTGGTTATAACATCACTGCAGACCCCCAAGGACCTGTGCTCATCTTTGACGAAACCACACTGACTGGAGTCTTCACCAATACCACCCCTGGACTGCTTTACACCATCACATCCATCGTCCGAGGCACTGACATCATCTTTACCATCTTAGAACGAGCCAGTAAGTCCGGGATTAACAGGGCTCTGAAAAAAAACAACTAGATATCAATAGCAAGAATTGGTTAAGCTACTTAGATCCTTGTATTTCATTGGCTGTAAGCAAATTTGGTATTGAATTATTGCAGGATGTTATTATTGGTCCTTATTCTCGAAAGGTGCCTAACTTTACGCCCCTGCCTAATTGTGTAGATTTAGGGCGCTGAATTATGGAGAGCCAAATATCACCCACTTTTGATCCTACCAAATCACCATAGACTTCTTCAAGTTCTTGAACTGCGTGTAAATGCTAATACATTTGTTCTGGAATTTATTTTGTTTTCATTTTTAAGAGCCGTTAAAAAAATGAGACTATACATGCAAAACTCTTATTCATTCCTGTGATAAAGTCAAAATCATAACTAATTTTCTACTACTATGAACCCAGTAGGCTGAAATTAACTGCTCATATAAAGCTTCTTTTATTTTGACATTAGTGATGTTTATGTGTGTTTATTTCTTTTTTTCCCGCATATCTTGTCTCGTCTCTTTGCTGCCATATCTGTATATGTATGCATCAGTACATATGCTGTAATTCTCTTTAATTGGGGAATCTAGTTTTAACGAGCTGAGTTTTTCCTTAGGGTCTCCAATGATCCTGCCTTTTCTATTGACTAATGTAATTTTCACTCTTGATTGCATTGAACTTGTTATTCATTATGATATCTGTATTCGATATATACTTTCAATTGCAATGTTCATGGCAGAATTCTTCAATATTATGAAATTCATTCATTCAATAACTAACTGTAGGGTATATCTGTGTTTCTGATATGTTCTTTTTGTACTTTAATTATTGCAGAACCAATGCCCCCTGGGAGTGTCAATTTACCAAGTGCTACAGCCACATCGGTTCGTCTTGAATGGGATCCCCCAACGAGGGGCGTTTCCACCTTCTACAGGGTGACGATAAACCCGACGATCGACACAGAGCAGAACTTTGTTGAGATAGAGAACCTCCTGCCAGGCACAAACTACAATGTTTCTGTCGTGTCTATCAGTGGCACGGGGCTGTATCAGCAAATAAGCGATCCAATCGAGTTTGAGGTGATAACGGGTAAGAATGGAAATGTACATGTACCATTACTAATCAAGTAATGTGCTTTTACTTATTTTTGTTGAAGATATTAATTTTATTATTGCTAGTGTTCTCAAAAGTTAACCAAGTTAAGACTAAAAGCACCAGGCTTTTTGAGTGGTTTAAGGTGGGGGAAGATCCCCCCTTAAGATCTTTTGCAACAGAGCAAACGCTCAGCTCCAAAAAGTTTTTTTAATGCTGTAAAGAAACAAATGATTAGAATGACGATACTATCAAAGGAGAAGTCAAATGCTTTTGTTTATTTTATTAGAGAATTATAGTTGTATGGAATAGAATGTTGACACTTTACACTTTCAGTATTAATGAGTTGATAAAGTCATCCATTTGGTCAGGGACTTAAACCTGCAGTTACCTAGTAAAAAAATATTGAATGTGCATACTTCTGTATGTGGTATTCTCAAATTGCTTGAAGAAGAAATCTTGGAACTCTTTCAGGAAAATTACCAGTATTTTGTGGTAACCCACTGCCTATGGGAACCGGGTCATCCATCTTGAAAGCTTATGGGGATTACAGAATTGATTTTATTTTATGTATTTATTGATATTTCATCAGGGTAGCCCATTCAACAAAAGTTGATCTTCCATATTTTTCTGACAAGTGCATCTTTGTTTCTTTCTACATTTGATCCGTAGCTAATTTGACGACAGGAGAACTTGTCTTTGTGGATGTGACTTCCTCGTCCATAACTGCCCTTTGGTCTGACACTGGCGCAGGGTCGTATACCGTGATTGTAATGATAGGAATCGGGAGTACTGACCAACTTTCTCTTACGGTTCCTCCAATAGGCAACATGATCATTGTAACAGGGGGTGTTCAGCCATCACAGATATACGTGTTTGATGTCTATGATAACAATAATGGCGAATTGGTAGCTAATAATTCTGTTAGAACAAGTGAGTATCTGAGTAACTTTGCTCCATGTGCCTTTTTGTCTATCCACAAAATGTTATTACAGGGGAACCTTATTTATAGACAAACTCACTGGGAACCAAGAATATTATGTTGCTATATTGAAATCTTGTTGAAGGTACATGTACTTCATACCTTTCGCAAATTTTGAAGTTTTGTGAGTATTCAACAAATTACAAAACAATACAAGACCTGGGACCAGCAAATTTATCTTCAGTTGTTTAACAAGTTTTGTTTTATAAGTGTTCTTTATAACAAGGTTCTACTGTATTATTACTATTTTTTACCTGCAAAAGAAAATATATTGCAATTTAGAAGAAAAGATCAATTTGAAGTTATGATAACAAAAATCCATTACCAAAGAAATTGTCCTACATGTACATTAACGATTGATCATAGAGTACTTTCATATTACATACAGTATGATATTGATACCTGTAAATTCTTTTTTGAAAATTGGGTAGCTGTAGGCACTTATCCAATAAGCCAGTTCAAAATTAGTACAGGGTACGTGACCCTGGAATGACTCCCAATTTGTACGCGCTCATGCATCTGTTTAGGTGGATGCGCTACTTGCTTAACATGTAACATCATACTGGTGCACGCAACGTGGTGCACACACTGTGGTACGAATGACCTTTATCTGCACATGCACAAATTGTAATTACGAACTGGCTTTAATGACTAAATTATGCATCCATTTTTCTCTGCGTATGCCCACTATTTGCATTAATGTATCTGTGGATATTTGATATTGAAGGTATATATAACATGAATGTAACTGAGATTACTACTGTCAGCAAAATCTTTCATTTGGTTATTTTGTTAATTTATAATCAGAATTTAAAAAAATACTCCTTTAAAATTACAAGTGGACCATTTGCCAGAATGAATTGCCCGAATATGAGTGATTTTAACATTCTCGGGGGCTGCATGCAGCCACTTTGTCTTGGACTATATATACGCCTATCTCCTACGGAAAGGCGAATCCTAACAAAGCGGTTTTATTCCGTCACAATTATAGAAATTCAACATTAAAGCGAAGGTGAACGTACGTTAAGGCGAACAATAGGCTAAGATAAAAGGATTCGCCTTAACGGTACATGTAGATATATATATATACATGTATATGTTAAGTTTCACGTATTGGCTCAAACAAAGAAAGAAAACTGCTAAAAGCGTCTTTAATGGATTGTGGCCAATTTTTATTTTTCAAATCAAATTTTTGACGCTCCCTAGCGTCTTCTTCAGGAGAACAATCCTTATCATTTATTGTTCTCCTGAAGAAGACGCCAGGGAGCGTCGAAAAATAAAATTGGCCACAATGCATTAAATTAAGGCGCTTTTAGCAGTTTTCTTTCTATATATATATGTTATTTCCTTACAATAATATATATATATATATATATGTATATATACACTAAAGGAAAAAAGAAACTTATAAAAGTTCAAGAGATCACCAAATTAAATTCTCTGCATGGAAATGTACCAAATTTGGATATAATGTTGATTCAATGCATGGCTTTAAATGACAGTCAATAACAAAAAGTTTTCTTCAATGCCACAAAAGAAATGTGCACTGAAACAAAGGACTCTCTAATCCCAAAGTCACAAAGATAAACTGCAGTCTTGTACACCATATGCATGTCAATGAATGAAACAAAAGAATTTCAAAAGGGATTTGCACCCCTCGAGCAAGAGGATATTGATGTTCTGCCATGGTTCGCCCGTTCACCAGACCTTTCCCCAATTGAACATCTCTGGGAAGAGCTTGGTCGACGTGTGTCAAGGCGTGACAATCAACCCATCAATAGGGAGACGCTCATTGCAGCACTGCAAGAGGAATGGAACAATGTTCCCCAGGCTACCATCGCGAATCTGATCGGAAGCATGCGAAGACGGTGTACAGCTTGCCAGCAAGCTAGAGGTGGACATACTGGCTATTAATCTGTTTGGATATGAACTTGCAAATCCCTTTTGAAATTCTTTTGTTTCATTCATTGACATGCATATGGTGTACAAGACTGCAGTTTATCTTTGTGACTTTGGGATTAGAGAGTCCTTTGTTTCAGTGCACATTTCTTTTGTGGCATTGAAGAAAACTTTTTGTTATTGACTGTCATTTAAAGCCATGCATTGAATCAACATTATATCCAAATTTGGTACATTTCCATGCAGAGAATTTAATTTGGTGATCTCTTGAACTTTTATAAGTTTCTTTTTTCCTTTAGTGTATATATATATACAGTACATGTACGTGTAGCATAGCTTTAGTGTGCTTTAGAGAGCACCAGCCTATGAGGGAATATTTTCAAGTGAAAATGATTGAATTGTGCATGGTTTAATGAAAGTTTTTGTAATGATGATATCATTCTATCTCTTGATGAGAAATCAAATGTATATATAAGATAAGTCAGGGCACCTATGGTTTTCAGTCCAATTCAAAGGGCTTAGTAATTAAGGATTGCTGCCTTTAAAAAGGTAATATTACACTGATGATGATAGTAATATTTCATTTCACCAGACTCTAAGAAAGCAAGTTTACCCCTTAAGATAAGTTACTAGGGCACCAAGTCCTGTCAGAGGGAATTGGCAATTGAGAATTACTGCCTTACTAAAGAACATATAAAACTGATGACGATAATCGTTGTGACGGCTTTTATAATTTTTACCCACAGATCCTGAAACCCCACAGCCACCAACCCTGACCAGCCTTGGACCCTACAGCTTGTCCTTCGAGTGGGCCCCGACCAACACAACATTCTCTGCCTACAGGGTGTACTATGCACCCTTCTCATTCCGAAGGGAACTCGTATCCACGATATCCGGTAACAGTGTCGACCTGACGTACAACCAGGAGTGCCTAAGACCAGACACAGATTATATCTTTGAGATAGAGACTGTCTTAGATGCATCTGGAACATTTGGTGAACAGACTAGCAATGCTGCTCAGTCCATCACAATCACCACAAGTAAGGAATGGATTGATTGGTTCATTAATGGTAATACTAATTATATTATATTAATAATAATAATAATATTGATCATGATAATAATAATGATACATGTAATAATGATAATAATAATAATAATAATAATGATGAGGAAGATGTTGATGATAATAAATATAAAAATTAATTCTTGTATACCCCATATCACATAGTGGCATTATATCAGTAATGAAAAGAATCTAGTATGCAATTGATTGGTCCCCTGCATGTCATGTGACAAAATGCAATTCCCACTAGCCTCATGCAAACAAGCAAATGGCCATGGAGGATAACATCTGACGTCACGAATAATAGTAGTACATGTACATGTATTCATGGATACTACATTATTTATGGCGTATGACATCACCCAATATGCACACTACATTTGACAACATTCATTTGCATGTATCTATTGTTTTAGCCACTGGCACATGATGTCATCATTACACGTTTGATATCCGCACAAATTCATTCCTTCAAAACTGTTTGTGTACTTTGTGTGCAGAGTATTATAGGCCTGCAGTGCGGATGATGATAAATAGATGAGTAGAACTAGGATTTACGGAATAAACCAAATATATATACTGCCTACGTACATTCAAGTCTCTGCTTAAACTATGGGACGCTCGGGGACCATAGTTCCAACCAGATCCTCTCATGACAGTACATATGACAGTGTTGTATTTGAGCCCGGCCTCAAGGCCATAATTTAGTGGCCTTGGCCTTTGCCTCGGACCGAGTCACGTGTACAAAACCTATGAGAGGTATCATTTTTCAGCGGTCTCGTGAGTCGTAACCGCCGGCCTCGAACACATCACTGATTACCCTAGCTTAAGTTCTGGAAGCCATTATCAGCACGCAGTGCATTTCAAGGAATACAAATCCTGCCAGGTATCCATTTGAGATCTGGGTATGGAGTCTAATCCGCCTTTGTCAAATTTGGGCTGTATTGTTGTTGGTGGCTGTGATGGGTAGGGAATAAGATCGTACATGTAATTGGCTGTTCTGTTGAACACATCCTCCCAACAGGTCCATATGACAACAATGAGCCTCACATCTCAAGCAGTTCCAACACCACCTTGACTGTCACCTGGCTGGACGCTGCCTCCAATGGTCAGGAGGTGTGTCTGAAGGAACTCTGCAGCACCCTGCGTGGTGACACGCCCATGTGCCTTTTGACCAACCAGACATGCCCGCTCTTCTACAACTTTGAGGGTCTGGTCCCTGGCAGGAGATACGTGGTCTACGTGGAATACAATGACGGGACTGTGGAGGATGTCATCTTTACACAGACAAGTAAAAACCAATAAATACATATTATCCTTGTTATATTGCACACAGGACATTTCACTCATTGCATTGCAAAAATTGCCCCAAAGCCAAGAGTGATTTACTTCTGAAATCTTTGAAAAAAGGAAGAAAATAAAACGCATCCATGTATTACAGAAAACGCTAATTATTCGGTAATAATTTTCTAAAGCCTTAACTCCCAGTATTGAAGATTGTTTGCTCGATCTGTAATGGAAATCTTTTTAAAGTGTTTTTAATTGCAGACATGTGGTACATGGGTAACAAGAGCATTAAGTTACATGTATAAAATAATGTAATTTGGATGTGTCCTTCTTGTTCAGAACCAAATCCTCCAGAGTTCCTCAACGCTACCGCTCTCCGTTCCGACACAATCAGAGTCGTCGTCTCCCCACCCCAAGGAGAGTTTGACGGTTATGAGCTCTCCTTCTCACCTTCCACCACTGACCCCATCTTGCTTGAACCTGACACCAGGGAGTATACCCTGGACAATCTTGAGAGCAACACGCTGTACACCGTCATGGTGTTTGCCTATACTGGAAGCAATGGACTTCGGGTGGAGGGTGATGAGGTCTCTACTACAGTCACTACAAGTAAGAATGCAATTCAGACCTTTTGTAGAATCATTGCTTTGGATGTTGAAGCAAATGGAATTAAAGTAAATCCGGTGTGCAATTAGCAATATTTGACGGGGAGCAGTCACAAACTAAAATACTTTTATATCATCAGAAAACATTAACTCATCCTCCAGCATATATGTGTCAGGAGACATTCAAATAGTTAGAGAGGGAAAATGTATTATTGTATGTACAGTACCTTAATACTTCTTAAATTTGTTGGCAATTAATATATATCTACAGTTTAAAGGTCATATGAAAACTATATGAAAGAGTAAATATTGAATACCAGTTATAAAATGTTAATGCCACCAATCATCTTATTGTATTTTACATTATTTTTATTTATTTATTTTTTAAATTTATTTATTTATATATTTTTATTATATTTTTTTAAATATTTATTTATTTTATTTATTTTTTATTTATTTATTAATTTTTTTTTTATTTTTTTTTTTTTTTTTTTTGGGGGGGGGGGGGGGCACATGGCTAATCAACCACATGGTCAATTGCACAAAGAGAAAAGGATAAAATATACAGTATGCATTTCCTACCTCATCCATTCATCTCGTTGATCATTTCTCAGACCAAGCAAATCTTGTGGCTACGAACATCATGACGAACGAGATCATCGTCTCCTGGTCATCAGATACGCTTAATGTCAACTCCTTCCAGGAATTCCGACTCACCTACACCTCCATGGCGTCTGGTTCGCCCACCATCCCCAAGAACTCCTTGCCTTCCATCAACAATGAGTACGCCCACCCAATCACAGACCTGGTACCAGGGGATCTCGTCACCATCAACCTGGAGACTGTGACGTCCAATGGCCAGGCAACGTTGATAGACACCATTGTTCAACGAACAAGTGAGTTAACCCATAGACTACGGGAATCGGGTGGCTCCTGTATTGAGCCTATGAGAGTTAAAGAATTCAGTAGTCAACGGGTTAATTCAATTAGCTCTGAATGACAATGTTAAGGTCAATTACAGAGGAAGCAACTTAAGTATCATGAGAACTCTGTCATAATGACATGCCAGAGTGCAATGCACTATGACAAAAACACCACATGATAACATAGACTGTAACTACATGACACTGTGACAAGGCCAATGACAATAAAGGAACTTAAAGCCACATAGTGGTGGGTTCTCATGGGGAATTTGACACCATTTGGGTGTTTACTTTATAACAGGTGTTTGTCAGTCACCGAGAGCAGATATCTACAGAGTATGTCATCATCATAAATCTTCCTTGCTCAAGTAATTATATGGTGGGACAGACCCATGGTCAGACCCATCTCCCTGGTTTCGCTGCCTGCCTGCCTGCCTGGGAGACCTTACACACATTAACTGGTGATTCAACCAAGATCTTGTATCCATGAATGACATTCTTTATTTTCTTGGTATTTTGACTCCCAATTGCTTATTTTTTTCCCCAATGAAATATATTCTTTGCTTCTAGAGCCTGATGCAGTGTCCATGTTCCAGCAAGGAGAAACTGACTCTCCAACAAGCATCCGGCTGCTGTGGAGAGCTCCCTCTATGGGCTTGTACCGAGGCTACCTTGTCACCTACTCTCCTGACGATGGAGACCAGAGCTCACCCATAGAATTAGGGCGCAATGAAGAAGAACTGACCATCACTGGACTCCAGTTTAATCAGTCATATGATGTCAGCATTAGGTCCATCATGGGGCGCGGAGGCAACTTCATTGAGAGTGACCCCACTTCCACATCGGACATGGTGACCACAGGTACTGTAGCTCTCCTCCTCACCAGTGTTTTGTTTGGCTGGTTCACACTGGAAAGATATCCAGGATTTTGTGAATGGGGTGGGGTTCAATACCCAAAAATCTCTGACAAGCAAAAAAATAAAGGGAGAGATCTTGAGTCAAAGATGAGGGCAATATATATGTTGTATCTAGTGAGGGCAATATATATGTTGTATCTCCTCAAGGTAGGAGACAGTCAATATTGTTGTTATTATCCACATCACACATCTAGAGCAAGCTAGATGGAACAATATGACAAAATGTCATCATATAATCCCATCTTTTCATCGAAATTCGCAAAGCTAATTTTCCTGACATCACAACTATTTGTGCCATGAAACTGCATGCTGCAATATTGCGTGCTGCACCACCAGGAAAATACTGCAGCTGATCACCAAGTTTCCAGATCTAAGATCAGGGAAAATCCAAGGCTATATGTATTTTGCCTTGTTTTATAACACGTAAAGTCAGTAGGCTTTCATAAAAAGAAGGGAATATAGGAAATATTCCCCTTTTTAGCCCGGGTTGCACTAAAGACGAGGGGAATACAATTTTTAAAACCACAGCTCATATGTCTGATACGGATAATAATCATTAATATTCCACTTTGTCTGTTCTTATTTGGGATCGCCATGGGGTCAACATTTCATCCCTTCCCTGATATTAGTCTTGCAGGGCATAAAACAAACCTACATGTATAATGAAGGGGTGTGAGTTCATTAAACCTGTGTTGTAGTGCACTGCATGTAATTGTACATAATGTATAGTACTCTTTCTCTCTTTTTGCACTAGGCATGGGGGAAATGAACGAGGTCAATATCCGCAACCTTGACTCCACATCAGTCTCCTTCACCTGGTGGGGCACTGGAGACGACAATTTCACTGTCGGTCTCACTCCCAGCTCACTAGACAGCTGCATGGCAGGAACACCATCCCCGCAGGACGTGATGACCAGAGAAGCGACATTCTATGGTCTAACTCCTGGTGCCGGATATGGTATCACGGAGGCTGGCTCGCCGCTCAGTGGGGAAGATGCTGAGTTTATAACAGGTATGTTAAAAATGATGGATACATTATCTACGTTCATTGCTCATTTCGTTCATTTCAATTGGGTTATTTCTGTTCAATTCAATTCAATTCAATTCAAATTAACATTTATTTTCTTCTATCATTTTTGTGGACATTTAACATTTGTTCACATAGTACAATATAATATAAAGTAACATTTTTAGAATCAAAGAACTTTAAATACAAGGAAGAAGGCTCAAGTCCCAGTAAGCTTACACTTGTAACGGGTACGCCTGAGAACACCAAGTACAATATAGATAAAAGAAAAGAAGAGAGGGTCAGACAAAGAAAGGGAGAGAAAAGGATAGGGAACTAGGAGGAAAGAAGAAGGAAGAGAACTGCAACATATAAGCAAATGATGGAGTCATATAGAACGCATGTATGACAGTTATATTTAATTAGATTTCAATTCAGTACTCTTTCCCTGTATTGGTCGACTAGTGGAACAAACAATGGACTGCCACTGTCAACTTTTATCCTACTGTACAGTGTACATGTATGTGTCCATAAAGAGTTAACCCCTACCATGCCGTGGGCGGAAAATCCCGCCTCATAATTGAGTGTTGAACATTTTGTTTAGGCTCAGAATGGCTTGAAAATTCTTCCTTACACAGAAACCTGTGCCGTCAATATAATATATATTCCTATGCAATATATCTTTGCCAAGTTTTACTCAAGAAAAGAGGCACTGAAAGTTAATATTTAACTCTTGAAAGTTTATTTGGATTATTATGTTATGTTTATTGGATAAGGAGGTTGACACTTGGTGCTTCATACATCTGTGGAATAGATCTATTTATCTAAACCTGGTCCAAAGTTAGTTAATTAGTTAGCTGGTTATCTAGTTAGTTATGATTACATGCCATCATCATTATTGTCTTTGAATAAACTCTTTTGCATTATCAGTTTCTCATGAATACTAAGTATATATTATTATCAAAATATTCAAACAGTTCCTGACCAAGTAAGCAACATGCAAGTGAAATTCATCAACTCCAGTGCCGTCACCTTTACCTGGACGGCGCCCTCTGGCTGCTACGACCGGATTGAGATCAACTACACCCCAGATACTTGCACCAACCCATCACCTATCGTGCTCAATCGCGACGAAGGCAATGAGTACACCCTGACACCTCTCCAAGCCAACGAGGAGTACGAGTTGTCCTTTGTTACGCTTCAAATGACAGCGAGAAGCGAGCCCTACGTAGCCAGCGTACGTACAAGTAAGTTCTGCAAGTCGTGCATTTGATTTTTTTTAAATGGCCAAAATGAATTTCAAAGCTAATTATATTGCATAAATATATACAGCTTTCCATGTTCATGTACATTCTCTCCCCAAAATGTATTTCTCTCTGTGCTTCCTTCCTCTGTTGTTTGCTTGTTTTTCTCAACCTTTTTAAAAATTCTTTCAATGAATATAATTTAAATATCAGATATAATTAAGGTAACGTAACAGTATCCTTGGCGTAATATTTCAGTAAGGTAGATGAAGATATACAATGTACATATGTACATGTATATAAAAATTGAGAAAAAAATCTGGAGAAGGACCGCAATATCAGCTCTTTGTATGCATCAGTGTGCAGTCGTAATAACCTTCCTACATGTACAGCACATGTATCTTTGCAAATTCAAAATGGACAGAACAAATGCTATGTCAGAATGGTTTTATCTTCATTTATTTATATTTGGTGTGTGTTTCTTCCTGTAGCGTGCCCCGAAAAAGAGAAACTCAACGTGGGCTCCGTACAGGCAGACAGTATCTCACTCACATGGGGCAACACCACTGAGGCGGCTGCAACCGGTTTCACCCTCGTGGCCACACCTGAATCCTCCACCCCCATCGTGAGGGAGCTTGACCTGTCTGTGTTAGAATACACATTTGTTGGATTAATGAGTGGCGTGGAGTACACCATAGTGCTCTATGTGAACGGCACCGCAATCACTGATTCTGTCTCTCAGACTACATGTGAGTAGTATATAATATGCATTGAATTGTATGATTCATAGAAATTGTGAAAATGTGACCCACAGAGATACAATGTAGGTGTTATGAGAAAAACATGACTCATCGTGAATTTTCTCTTTTTCCAGGTCCGAGTGAAGCCCAGAATGTGACTGTGATCTTCTTCAGCCAGACTTGTCTGACCTTCTTCTGGCTCCCAGCTGAGGGCAACTTTGACAGGTGTGTCCAATGTTCTGGTTTAAACATACATGGATTGTTTGTCAGTGAAACAACTAAATTTTAAAATAAATACTTATATTAACCTGTTGCCTAATGAATTATTCCAATCCTATAAAAGTCAATCATCTGAAATGGAGATACTTAAATACGGATCAAAAAGTGAAAAATTGCATAACAATAATAGTTGGAAATATAATGACTTTGAATATACATACAGTATATGTCCATGTGTTGCCAGTTTTATTTATTATTCCTTTATATTCATGGCGCAAAATTCCTGCCATCAAAATCATAATTTTTATACAACAAACATGGACATGAGTTGTGAAAAAGCTTTTGGTCTATGAATTTTGCTTAAATGCATTTACATGTACTTGTATTATATGTTTTCGGAATATACAGTATGAACTTAACCCCTACCATTCTTCCTCATACAGAAACTTGTGCCTTTAATATAATGTTTATTCCTATGCAATATATCTTTGCCCAGTTTGCTAAAGTAAAAACTCATTGAAAAATATTCAACTCTTGAAATTCTGGTGGCATGGAACAACATAAAACCACAAAGTTTAGAGTTTCGTCCTTTGATAGGTTTATCGAATTTTTGTCTTTGTATATTATTTATGCTTCTTTCATGTGTGGTTGATTACAGCTATGAGGTTTTCGTCAGAAATGGCAACCCTCCAGAGTTTGTGTTCGAGCAGACTGTTTATCCTGATGACGATCTGAGTGTGTTGGTAGAGAATCTTGATCCTGGCACACTCTATACCATCGGCGTAGTCACAGCTGTCAATGGAATCAAGGGGGAGCCCGCCCTCGCTACGCAGCGAACAAGTAATCGTTGTTGTCTAGTTATCTATTTATTTCAGAGAGGATGGGAAGACCTTTGTGGGGTGAAAGGGGAGGGAGGTTGTATGGCTGATCAAGTAATTATACCGTTCCCCCCCACCCCCTCCCCCATCCGAGTAAAGTTGCCCTTAGGCAAGGGGCATTGTTAAACTACTGTTTAGCAGTTCATAGGCAACTATCTCCCTGATAGGAAGATTTATTTTCCATGTTAGAAAGTCAGTATTAGCAACCAATGGATCTACAGCTTTAAGTCCTATCCGAAGGACTTGATAACTCAAAAATGCAGACCTCGTTCATGAGCAAAATTTTCAGGGTATGTCTTCTCCCTTCATACATGTACAAAATTTAGGTGTATCCAAAAATATACACAGAGGGTGTTACAGAAATATCTTTTGGACCTGTTTAAATTTTCCCAACCCTGTACATTTCTGTTAATTCAAGATTCAGTCAGTCCCAAATACATGTACATGGTGATTGTAGGGGTGTTGTGGTCTATTGGATATGTCTCTTGATTATGGATCACAAGGTTTAGGGTTGTTCCTGCCACAGCAGTAATGTCCTTTGGCAAGACATTAATTTACAATTGCCACTCTCCTCCCAGGTGAAGTAAAAGGGTACCACTTATGAAGAACTTCCTTGAATGACATGTAGCTTGGCTAAAGCCAGAGTAATACAAGTACATAGCTTAGAAGCATTATTGTATTTCTTATGTCTTCGTCCTCCACAACATTGCCTTTCAGTTGACAATCTTGTGATGACATCAGCCGTACCTGGTGATACCCAAGCAGTGAGAGTCTCGTGGGAGAGACCAGAGGGGGCCGCCTACTACAACCTGGTGTACATCCCGGATAACGGCAACTTGACCACGGCCGATCTGACTAACCTCACTGACCAATCAGTGACCATTGGTGGTTTGACCCCTGGAAAGAGATACGTATTTATCCTCTCTGTCCACTATATGGATGGACAAAGGGACTTGCTGGCGCAGACCTCCTACACTCTCAGTAAGTTCAAAGCTTTAGTGGTAGATCCAGGACTATTTTCACTTGGGTAAGGGCAGTCGCAGCACCAGTTAGTGTGAAAACAAAAAGTCTGACAAACATAATGAAGGGGAAAAGCTTGTCATAATTTATTATGGACTCAAAGTTTCTGTCAAAATATCTGACAAGCAAAGAAAAATAAATGTATTTATTTTTTGAAAAATAATTCCTGAATGAAAACTTGTACTTACTATATAAGCAACCATTTTGAATAACTTGTTGGCAGATTCTGTCACAAAGTGATTGCAAAACCAGTACTCTATGTCCTCCTTTATTAAAAATAGAAAGAATAAATTACTTTATATTCAGGACCAGGGGTATATTCTGCAAGTGCAGAGGCATCTCCTACTACTGCTGTCATAGTCCTGCAGCCTGGGGAAGGAGTGTATGAAAGGTATGAGATTAGTATATCTCCATCAGGCAGAACTTTTGAAGGTGATCGAGCTGCATTACTTAGGAGGCGAATTTCGGGGCTTGAACCCAACAGCAGCTACATAGCCACTGTTACTATCAAGACCGGGGATGAAGAAGCAGAACGTATTCCAGATATTCCTTTTATGACAGGTATACATTTCCTATACTGTATGACAATCATGTTATTTTGTCACAGGGCCATTCTTTGTTAAGTAAAACAAATGGTCACACCCCTGACCATCTAATTTTGCCTCATTGCCAGGAACATGTTTTTGATTTTTTTTATATCATCAGTTTTTACATGAAAAAAATATTTTCCTTTCTTTGACAAGAAAGAAACTTAATTATTCCCAACCATAGTGTTTTTACAGAGACATTATAAAATGCCCTTTTTGGAGTGGTCACACACATGACTGAAATATGAGACAAGTAAGGTTTGACTACCAAGTCAGACCCCTTTTGACCTCTGAAAGAAAATGATGTACTCTCTTTTAAAATAATTACCCTCCGTTTGTTGGGGGTAAGAGTGTTATATGAAAAACCAAAATGAGAGGCTTCTGCTACAAGATACATACTAAAAATTTAGGTTTGAATGAACTATTTTTTCAGGATTTTGGTCACACACATGATTGAGAATGGCCCTACAGTTTTAATTTTAACTGTTAATTTACTCACTGTATGACTCTCAAGCCCTTTGCTAATCCGTTAACTACGGATTTCTCTCATCCCCATAGGCTTAATACAGGGACCGCCCTGTTCCCATCGGCAATGGGTTAAGTGAAACTCTGCAAGATCATCAACAATTAATCCCTATTTGCCACTGACTTTTTTGTGTGCATCTAAGATTTGCTATATGCTACTCAGTCCTTTTGAATTTTATGAAGTTATTTTGTTGGTTACTAATCCAGTGGTATGGTTAAGAATATTGAAAATTTTCACAACTTTCTTTTCAACATGATTCATTAAAAGAACACAGAAATGAAGCATAAAATGATATTTGGTAGGCTCCTTTATGAATTAATAGAAGTACTTGCAGTTTAGCCTGGCCCATCTGTGTGAAAATAGTTTCTCTCTGTGTCATTGTACTTAGATACCAGTATAATATTGAAAGGGAAACTCCTGGTTAAAATTGATTTGAATAAATAAGAAAAAAAGAGAGAAACAGATTAGTGAAAGTTTGAGCAAAATCTGAAAAGAAATAAGAAAGTTTTCAAATTTTTAAAGTTGTAATCAATCAAACACAAATTTCTGTGACGTATCTTGCGAGCTCCTCTATCATTTGCTCGGTACAGAAATTCACACAAATATTCATTTTCTTAGTTTCTGGTGAAAGAATTTGTTTCATACAGGTTTTGTGTAAAAACATACTTGTATACAGATACATGCAATGATTATATCCAAGGTGCATGTATGATTGAATAATTTCTCAAGAGAAATGGAAATTAATGCATTTTTGGGTACAGGGCAAATGGGAGAGGAGCGCGCAAAATATGTAACAGAGTTGCAAATTTGTGTTTGATTGATTACAAATTTAAAAATTCATAACTTTCTTACTTCTTATTGATTTTGCCAACTTGATATCAGGGTGGACTTTCCGTTTAAAACTTTCCTTTTGGAAATGATCAGTCCGAATAATGTATAAGTGAAAATTCATGACCTTTAGATAGTCTTTCTACAAAATATTCAGTATGAAATCCTCAGCTTATCTGAAAATCTTGAAATATTCAGTGGTTCTCAGTTTACGGAATACATTTTATTCATCTCGTCCATATTTCTACCTACAGGTGCTCTTGCAATGAACACATTGTATCTGGATGGGAGAACGACAGAGTCTCTTCTTCTCGTCTGGGCTGCGATCCCCGATACGGACAGATATGCAATTCGACTTGAGGACAGGATATTTGTAACGTCTCTGACTTCATATGAGCTGACTGGGTTAGAGCCTGGTACCGTGTATAACCCCAACTTGCTCGTCAGGAGGGTTGGAATGACTGAATTTGATGATGTGGATGATGCCCTCTCTGTTGTGACACGTGAGTAAATCAAGTCATGCCCTGTGAAATCAAAACAAGTTTAATGATGTACATTTTAAAGATTATGGCGCGTATTGTGTACTCCAGTCTAAGTTAAACCAGTCAGAGTTTAATTAAAACTGACTTACACCGCAAGTTTCTGTAAAAAATTAAACATAATCTTAAACTGGAGTTTCAGTTAAACAAGAGTTCAGAATGTGATTTTCTAAAACTCTGGTTTAAAGGGCAGGTTTAGGCAGGAATTAAACCGCTCATAGCCTGCCGTTTAAGTTATACCAGAGTTCAAAATATGGGCCTATAATTTCCGGTCACCATTAATATGCAAATCCAACATTAGACTGTTTACCTCTAAAATTTTGAGCTGTTCAGCAACAGCCTTCATCAGTGATTTGACCTGTCTTGACCTTTCTGATGGTCGATAATGGGGTCATAGACATTTGGCAGTTTGTAGCACCCCCGTCTTGTTGAGAGAATGTTTGAGGGCCCTGATGTAGATATCTTCCTCTACTCCCCTTTTTTAGTGTCGAGGTTCCCTATCCAACACCTGCATTTTCTTAGTAGTAGTATTAACATACAGGGTACTCCAGACCTGTTATTGCGAGGGTCTCAGGACAAACAAATTTGAAACTTCTGGGATTCTTGCTGAATATTTGCTTAACAGCATGCTTTATTTAATCATGGTTAGAGGCTATTTTGCGATGTTTTTCTTTGTCGTGGAGCCATGATACAGTAATTTTATGTGTAGCTCATTTTAAGCAGCCAGGCTATACTGCTCCGCTGGTTTGATATGAATTTATTTGGGACCATTGTTATTCCCTTTTGTATTCAAACCTTATTGCATCTGTGTTCATCATAGTGAGAGTGCCCTGTACAATTCTCTTGCTCATTTTCTAATCTATATCTACAGAACCGGAACCAGTCTTGTTCTTCGAAGTGAAGGAAATCGTCGGCAACAACGTCACTTTTATCTGGAGTGGACCCCCCTCAAACTTTCATGAGTATTTCCTGATTGTTGCACCACAGAATAGATCGTGGATTTTACCCACCAATGAGACTGAGCTCACGATACAGTATGACACAAACGAAGAGTTTCTAGCCACAATCTACTCTAGTGCCCTGGTTGACACTGGACGCTCTTCTGATTATATGTATAGTGAACCTTTGACTCTGAATGTCATCATAGGTGAGGATAACACATACACGTGTACATAATTTTGCGGTGACACAACATTTGCTCCTGCGACATTTGCTCCTCTGTCCATATCTCGAAAGGTGAAAGGTTAAGGTCAGGGTCGTGATTTGTTAAAGGGAAATCCAACCTTAATGGCAAGTTGCTCTGAAAGAAAGAGGAAAAATCAGAGAAGCAGATTGGTAAAAGTTTGAACGAAATCGGACAAGCAATAAGAAAGTTATGAATTTTTGAAAGTTGTAATCACTATACCTATGGAAATTTCAAATTGGCTGAATAGGTAATGTCCCGTGATGTGCACAACTCCCGTATTTGCTCCAACACACAAAATGACTAAAATGTCATTTTTTTCAAAATGTATTACTCAGTAAGATCTTTTTCTTTCATGAGGACCTATAACAATTTGCTATCTGCAATATATTTGAGTACCGGCCCGAGGGTAAATGTGCTTCAGAGAAAACCGCAAATTAATGATATTTTTGTGTATGACAGATGGGAGAATTGTCCACAAGACTGTCTACTCACCAAATTGCCAATTTGAGATTCGCATAGATGTAGTGATCTCATTTTTCAAACATCCATGACTTTCCTATTCCTTGTCCGATTTCTTTCAAACTTTCACCATCCTGTTTTTCTTCTTTTTCTGCTTTCATACAAATCAAGTTATTACCAAGGTTGGATTGCCCTTTAAGGACAATGTGAAGATTAGTATTAGGGGTAGGGATAGGGTTAAGGTTAGGGTTAGGTTTACAAATGTAGGTTTAGGTTTAGGATTAGGAGCAATTGTCACAGGAGCAAACGTCATATGGAACCAATTTTGCTCTACCTTTTGTTCTCTCTTTTTCTTAGCTTTATCTGCCTCCCTCTCACTCCCTGTTCTTGTCCCTTGTGAACTTTCTTTTCTATTCAACTGAATAAAGATTCAGTATAACTCCTTGAAGATTCAAGACATAAGACACTTCTAGAATAATGATTGTATATGTGATCCATTTTCTTGTGCAAAGACCCAAGTGAACCTGGAACTATTGATGTGACAGAGCTGACCTCAACATCCATCTTAATCACATGGACTGAGATTGCGGGAATCACAGACTACATCGTCAACCTCACCTTGGCAGCCAACAACTCTGAGCTCTTTTCGGAAATTATCCGAGGCTCCCTCATGGCCAACTTCTCAGGGCTGGTGCCGGGAGAGGAGTACATCATAAAGATTGGGCTACAGTGCGCAGGAGAAGTCCTCACGCTTCGACAGTTTACATGTAAGTCTTCTGAGACTTCACAAGTTGTGTCACCTGGGGAACATTTCATCAAGTGTTTTGTCAGTGATTTTTACCAACAACTGTGATATGCTACTGAAATCCTTGCATCTGATTGGCTGAGAGCAAATTTGTCGGTAAAAATCACTGACAAAACTCCCTTGAAAGTACTGTTCCATATACCGACTTCCCTTGAAACACTCACTCACTTTCTTGTGATATACAATTTACATGTTCAAAGGTGATACAGCCTTTACAAGCTATATCATCTAAAAGTACCCATCCGTATACTCTTTCATGCCTTCCCTCAAAACCACCTCATCACTTTATTGTGATCTACAGGATAATACTGTAGCATGAGCATGAGTTCTTGGGATGCAATGGGACACTTTTTGTGAGGTTGCTTTAAAAAAAATGTTTTTTACTGAAAACAATATGGTTATTTGTGTGTGTGTGATATTTGCATCCAAGAGAGGAAAAAATTACAGTACCATACAACCAAAGAGCATGTCTATCTTGCCTTTTTGTAGTACCTCTGGAGCCTGTGTGCGCTGTCTTCACATGGGTTGCCGAAGACTCTGTCACACTGCAGTGGTCTCGACCTGACGGCAAGCTCTTTGGCTACGAGATCACATACGATGATGGCAGTGGTCCATACACACCTATTGATGTGTTTGACAGGAACTCAGTGAATCTGGAAAGAACGATTTCTAATTTGATGAACGGACCTGGTGTTGAGGTGAACATCACTACTATTGCGGGGGCAGGAATGAGCCAGACCAGGAGCAGCCCTGTCATGATCAGTCCAAGTGAGTCCTTACAATTTTATTTTCATAAGTCAAGGCCACCATGCACCTCATGATGTGACCGGCGTTCTAGGAATAGACATGAAATATCAGAAATGTAAATTGTATCCCACTTTACATCTGGAATAGTCATATGAATGTTTATATCAAAATGAAATATTCTAATCTCTAAGTGCCAATAATATTACATGTTTGGCAGTATGTAAATGCAGCGATCACCAAAGCACTATCTTCTGGCAGGCTAACTTCAATTTCCCAGCCTACTTCCTCGAAAATTGTCTAAAGCGTAGTGTTTAGATATCAAACTTTCACAAGCAAATACTTTGGATGTGTCACAGATTCCAGCTGTGAATATTAATTTGCTGGCTTTGATTTTACTCCGGATATATAGTCTGGTCAATACTCCTTAGTGGTACCATGATTTCTTATCATTCTTAATATATATTTCTCAAAAACACCAGGATCCGTTGGCAGTGCCTTCAATATTACGAGCGTGACATCAACCAGCATCACGTTTGGGTGGTACGACCTCCCGGATGCATCTGAGTATGATGTCTGCATCCAGCCAGCTATTGGGAATGTCACCTGCAGGAACTTGACAGAGAAGACTACGACTTTTACTGACCTCTTCCCAGGTGCGGCCTACACGCTTTCGATTGGGTGGGACTCTGCATGTGGAGTATCCCTCACATTTAACACCGGTGAGTGTGATGATTCTGTTTCTATTATCTCTGTGTTGTTTCTGTTGTGAGAGATGAGAAAATCAGGTATACCCAAGAAATAAAGTTTTACCATTACAAGAAGTACTTGACCAACATATTGATGTATCTAACACTGTGGTTTAAACCGAAAATGTAAATGTACATGTACATGTATATATTTCAGATTTAGATTCAGATTTAGATTTTATTTCCTTTTTTTTTCTTTTTTCAAGTTATATAACAATAACTATTGTGGAATTAAAAATATACAAAACAATTGACATAAAACTAAGTCAGAAACATTTTTGATTATTACAAGCAAAATAAAGAGCATAAACGTTTGAGTTGTAAGAAAATAAACGTAACAATAGTGAAGATTACATTAGAGTAATTATATGAGAATGAAAATGGAGACCAGCAAAGAAGCAGAGCTTGTAGAAGTGCTGGTTCCTGGCAAAAGTTAGATTATAAATACAATACATAAAAATATAGACTGGCAATCATGCATAACATGCAAAAAAATGGAAAAGACTAGAGAACATACACGTATAGGAAGTCTCACAAGCAAATGAAAAGTAGGAAAGTGCATTCTCCCTCTTGCTTTTACCCGTTGCAGTGCCAAGTAGCCCTGCCAATCTATCTTTGGGTGTCATCTCTTCCTGCGCCAGTGAAGTCACCTGGGATATCCCTCAAAGTGACTATGACTTCTTTGAAGTGACCTACAGCCCCGACAATGGCTTCACCAGCTCCCCGGCTCACATCTACCGCATGGACGTAGGGGAGAACGAAACCAGTGTTAAATTTCCTTTCGTCGGCATCCTGCCGGAAACGGATTACAACGTCTCTGTGGTTGCGGTGTCAGGGGCTCTCGATGTAAGGAGTGAGCCCTCATACATCACTCTGAGAACAGGTAAGTCAGAATCACAATTCAGTCTTCAGATAAGCAATGTGGAGTGAAATTTGTTATGGTATATTATGTGTTTAAATCATAATACTCCTGACCAATTTTACATGTAACTTGTCATCTTTTTGTTCGTGCTTTTCTGAACTAGTGCCACTGTAGCTGTTATGCCTCTATCTTGCTTGAGATGTACTATACATACAAATGTAGTGTTCTTTGAAATGCATAATAATTCCTATTTCCTGTCCTTGTTCTAGAACCTCCTGCCAATGGCAGTGTAGCTGTAACTGCGCTGTCTACAGATTCCATTCAGGTTGGATGGGGCAACGACACGCAGGATTATGTTTATATCCGATTCAATCTGGATGGTGCAAATGAGACCGTCTGCGAGAATGAATCGCTCTGCTCTGTCGGCAACAGCAGCGAATTTTACAACATCACAGAACTCCTGTCTGGTCAGAAGTACATCATCTTCGTAGATCAGGGCGGTGTTTGTGAGACCCTACAGCAATACACACGTAAGTGACAAGATGTTACAGTATATAAAGTTACCTTATGTCATTACATCTAGTAATTGGCTATTTTTCAGCCATTGCTATGCGTACATGTACATGTAACTTTGTGCAGTATTTAGCGTACACTTAACAGTTGACTGACCAGTCGATTTTGGAATTTATTTCTAGTTTTTGTGGCTATCCACTTTTGAACTTCCTTTGACTTTGAATGAATTGACAGAAATCATAATTTTTGTGAATGATCTCGCATGTGCTTATCCTTTAGGTCCGTTACCACCAGTAGACATAGACACTGCCGAGCGCACACTGACTTCGCTCAATATCACGTGGTCAGACCCAGGCAACGAGACCATGTTTGACCGTTACTACGTGGCCTATGAGAGGGCGGATGAGCTAGGCAACTTCACCGAGGTGGGGTACTTTTATCCTAATGTGACTTCGGTCTTACTCGAAGGACTTACACCACGCACCGAGTACCTCATCAATGTAGCGACCGTCGTGGGCGAGGGAAATGCCCAGGCTTTCAGTGATGGGGGATTGTATCCTACGTACACCGGTATTTCTTTCGTTTATTAATAGATGACAAATTATCAAAACATACGCCATACTATATCTAAATTGTGTTAATTATGCATTCATCATTTATGCATTCATCATTAAACTAATTCCTCACATTTCTGTGCATGTACCAATTTGAAGGGGAAAAAATGTATCAAATTCACATTCATGCACTTGAAAATGTGTGTTTGAAAAGATGATATAGAACCCAATGAATAAGCCAGTTTGTAATTTGAATTTGCGCATGTGCAGATAAAGGTCATTTTGTACTGAGTACTATTGACCGTACCCTTTATACGTTTTTATAGTGTGTGAATTACTCCATGCACGCACCAGTATGGTTTCATTTGTAAAAAAAGTAGTGTTTCCACCAAAACAAATGCGCATGCGCATACAAATCGGGGTGATATCAGGGTCATATGTACTATGTATTAATTACATGTACGAACTGGCTTATTGAATCATATCAAAATAAAATCAAATAAAAAAATTATCACTGACAAAAAGCACTGGTCATGCAAATGAATCTGACATTGGTTGTCATGTTTGTTTTCTCACACGTATTAAAGCAGAAAATGATTATACATTACCCTGGACATGTACCACAGCAAGTATTATCCATGAACATGCTAATTGAAAAAGGTAAACCATTTGTAATTTTTTGCATCTTTTTTTAATATTGTAGTTTGAAATTGAACAAATCTTCTGCAAACTGTACATATTTTCAAGTGACCAGACTTAGCTGTACAGATGTGCTATTGTCTAGTCCCATTTACATGTACCAACCTTTTACCATATTTACTCTTTGAAATTTTTTAGCATATCACGTTTTGTACATGTTGTACATATGTTATTTTTGGGTAACCTCCCTAGTCATAAGGACCGCTATTCATAAGGACTGCTATCCATAACGCGTGACTAAATGAATAGCGGTTTTGTATGAATAGCGGTCCTTCTAAATAGCAAGCAAACCATAGATAAATTACCTCGCTATTCATAAGGATCTCCATTCATAAGGACCACTATTCATAACTATTCATAACTATTCATAACTATTCATAACTATTCATAACTATTCATAAGGACCGCTATTCATAACGCGTGCTAAATCAATAGCGGTTTTCAATGAATAGCGAGCGGACCCCATTATTTTTGCTGAACGAAATCAATTCATCAATCACAAGTTATCATAAGCATTTCCCTTTATTTTCATCCAGCGGAGGCCAATGAGACCATTACCGTCTTTGAATATGACACGACTAGCATGATGTTTACCTGGCCTATTGTGACCTCTGACCTCAATGTCACTGTCTCCATTGTACCCGATGATGGAGTCCTTGATCTGAACATTGGTAACAGGAGTGCTCGGGTAACTGGCCTCATTCCTGGGAGACTCTATAACATCAGTGTCTATCCTTTCAACTCCATCTCTCAGAGAACGAGTGAGTACATGTATACTGATGTCAGGCCTTGAGTTACCCAAAAGCCACACAGCAAAGTTAAGGCTGTGGCCTATACAAACTTCTTGGTTCTTGAAATAAGCCCAGGGAATTTGTAGTCAGCAGGAAAAATACCCAAATTGCACTGTAAAAATAGTAGCTCTACTTGTAGAAGTGCCTCTTGAGTAGACTTTTCCTCACTCATATATAATTTTACCCATGCACTAATGAACTAAAAGTTCACTTCTGTGTGGGCCTAAAAAAAATTTTTTTTTAAGTTTCACATATTTCATTTGCTGATGATTTTATGTCTTTTTAATGATATTAATCTTTTTAAAGGGAGGTAGGGATAAATGCTTCTCTTGGGGCCACTCGAGCCTTGCCATTTTCATATCTAGGGTTGCCCCTCTGACTAGTTTACCCCTAGAACTGCTGATCATCAGAATCATGTGATGATCATTATGTAGAGATGGATAATCTATCATTTTCATACTAAACCAAATTTTGTTCTACAGCCTTTCTACAGAGTTTGTGTTGTATACTTTTATGATAACCTTTAAAAAACTGATAAGCAAAAATGCTGACAAGGTTTTCTATTGTACATGTACACAGTGGCAGATTTAGGGGGGCACTTCCTGCCCATCCCCCCTTTGGAAACACAAGTGGCATACTTTAAGTACACAACTGAAAGTTTGTGCCCCCTCCCCCTTATGAGCTGATGACCTTCTTTTTTTTTGCTTGTCAGATAATTTTGGAGTAGAAAGACACCAAATCTGATGAACTTTTTTTTGTTGGTTCTCAGGAAGTTTCTGAATATTGTGCCCCTCTTTTAGAAAATCCTGGATCTGCCCCTGCTTTTATACTGCCTTTACACTTATATCACTTCCTCTTTGTACCCAGAGCCTATTCCTCCTTTCAACATCTCGCTCTGCTCGGATGTTGCTGCCACCTATTTCTCGTTCTGTGTGACATTCACCCCACCGGCAGAAGGAGAGTATGATGCCTTCGATGTGTTCACTATGGACGATTTCATGCCAGTGCAGTTACGAAAACGGAGACGGCGATCTCCATTGTTCAGTCGATTAGGATTCGACATGGTGCAACGCTTGGATAGAAACGAATTCCAAACCGTCATTGACAATCTTATTCCAAACACAGAATACGTCGTCCTTCTTGAGACTATTAGTGGTGCAGGGGGTATGAACGAGGAATTCAGTGCACCAGCAGAAACTGTTGGCAGAACATGTAAGTTATTTTGTCTATTGATCACTTTAACTCCAGCTGTGCATTTGTACATGTACATACAGTAGTAAAGTACATGCTTTGTAAAATTCCAACAAAGCAGTGGACTTTACATTAGTGCTAGTGTACAATCCAGCCAGCTCCGCGGCTGAGTATACATGTACACGTACATCAGAAAGTGCGATAAAAGTCATATGTATATATGCAGTCACATGTAGCTTTTTTTATCTACATTACATGTATTATTGTTTAATACAGCTTTCGGCAAGTATATTGCACGCTATTGGATTGTGAACACGTCTGACAAGGACACATAGACTTTCATTGCAACACCCCTCAATGTCGCTAAAAACAATTTACAAAATTAATTTAAAATGTATGTTAAACGTTCAAGTTTATGTTATACTCACATGAAATTGATTGCTTGGATGGATTTGTGGAAGTTCAATCACCAGCTAGCCATCAGGCAATGTCCACAGGGAATAAAATTTCAACTTTTGACTGCCAAAACCTGTTCATTGCGCTACCGCTTCGCACGGATGTGACCTTTCAAAAAGTGCAGCGCGATTACATTCTGCCATTCGACTGTGGGCAGATGAGGCAATAAATCATCGTTTTGGGTAAGTTGTAAGTTGGTTAACTAAATTTAACTTAATGAATGCAATCAATCAATAATTGAAGTTTTATTTACATGTAGTTTAATTTTCAGATGAAATATATATGTAATTTCAGCGAAAAGCATGTAGTCGCGGTTTGCAACGCTAGAGAATGGGCAGCTCGTACAGCATTGTCACGAAGCAACAGCGCTGTGTATACACTATGAACATGAAAACAAAGAGAGCGGACAAAATATACAGCTCCTCATTGTAGCCTCCACAATTGCTCTGGTAGACAAAAAAACATCCCTTCATTGCTATTATGTAAAATAAGTAGAACAGGTGAATATGCATGTGACACCTGTTCTACATACTTTTACATAATATCAATCAAGGGATGTTCTTTTGTTTACCAGTCAGAGCAATTGTGGAAGGTACAATGAGGAGCTGTATATTTTGTCCGCTTCTTTGTTCGCCATGTTCATAGTGATTGTTAGGAAGTAATGTACAATGTGTACTTATTTTGTTAGAGAGCATTAACTGTCATATCTTTTGTTAGCTCAACTGGTATTTTTAAAGTACAAAAAGCACAACATCAAATTCGCTCATTTGGATTGTGCATAAAATGTGAACAGTGCATGGCCAGGGCCCTGTTTCATAAAACTTGTTAAAAATAACAATATAAGCAATAACTTTTATAAGCTACTGAAATCTTTGCATCTGATTGGCTGAAAGCAAATTTGTCTTAGATATGTGTCAGTTGTTATTGAAAATAAGTTTTATGAAACGGGGCCCTGTTTTCTTGACTTTCCTAGTGATGATCGGAGAAACAGAACTCGTCTTTACGGACGTCAACTCGACTTTCTTTAGAGTGTGGTGGAACCGCATCAGCAATTTCACTGGGAACTACACCGTTACCGCCCAGCCTGGTGATCAGCAGATTGTGGTGTCTTACGACTCAATCCCTTACGCTGTCTTTGATAATGTGTCTTCCTCAACCATTTATGAAGTAAGCGTTGAAACCCCAGTGGCTCCAGCAGCTACTGGAAGTGTGAGAACTGGTGAGTGTTTGTAACATGTATTTAAACTTATTAGTATTATTACTGTTATTATCACATTGTCCACAACCTAATATTCAGTTGGTATATAAAACAGGTACCAAACTTCATCCAGAAATGTAGGGTCATCTCTTTTTGTATTATATTCAAGTCCTCTCAGTCTTATTGCTCATTTCTTTCCTTCGTAGTTCATGTCCTTCTGCAGGATATGTGCTGTCCTAAGCAGGCTTGCTTTCTGCATTGTTTCAAAGGACACATCAATCCTAAGATCTGCCAAGAAACTTCTGTGTCTGATTGTCACAGTTCCCACGGCTTCAATCACTATTGGTACTGCCCTTGCCTTTACCTTCCATCTCCTCTTCTGATCAGCTTCCATGCCAGATCATTGTACTTCTGTATCTTTTCATGCTCTTTACTCAAGGCCTCGCAGTCTCCAGGAATTGCAATGTCTTCTCCATCTTCTCCATGAGAATAACATCTGGTCTTACTTGGCTATAACCATGTCTGTTTGGATATTGAAATCCCACTGGATTTTTACATCATCATTCTTAATGTTCAGTTGATAGATAAAACAGGAAACGGACTTCGTCCAGAAATCTAGTGTCATCCTTTTTTGTATAGTATTCAACAAGTCCTTTTCTTATTGTTCATTTCTCTATCTGATTCAAGACTTTTTGCAGGATGTGTGCTGTTCCAAGCATGCTTTACTTCTGTATGGTCTCAAATTTCATGTCGACCCCAAGATCAACCAAGAAGCGTTCTTGTCTGACTGCCACAATTGCCCAGGCTCTGATCACTATTGGTACATCCTTCGCCTTCACCTTCCATATCCTTTTTACATGTCCATGAAGCTTCCATGCCAGATTGCTGTATATCTGTATCTTTTCATCGTCTTTACTCCAGGCTCTGCAGTCTCATTTCATTTGTCAATCATGAAAACATTTCTTCTTCTTCTTCACGTGTATGGCGTCTACATGCAATGTAGCGACTCTCCTCCACAGAGGGCATCCACTTAACATCCTATCCAAGGAACGGAGGGTCTTCGAGAAAGTCAACCTTGCCTACCTGCATCTATAAAACGGGGAAGGGGCTTTTAAACACACGATGTTGGTTTCTGTCTTCTGCCTGATCAATAGGAAATACATGTACATGTAATACACAGTACATTGGATCGACTATAGCTTTGCTGTGAAAAGCTGTTCTTATTGTGATGAAGCTTACATGTATGTACATGTAGCAATCAGTGATGGAGTGGGACTGGCCAGGACTAACTTCGTGAGTGTCAAACAGCAAACGTGACAGCTTTATTTCTATTACATGTAAGTATCCAGACACATAACCCAAGTCCATCTGTGTATGTGGAATTTGCCAATTGATTATATCTTGCAGATCCCGATTCGGTCCGAAATCTTGTACTCATGCCCTTTGACGCGATCACACTCATTGCATCTTGGGAAGCGCCCGACGTGGTCACCAACTTCAACGAGATTTTGCTTACCCTGTGGACAAATGGTACAGAGGTACGGTCCGCCAGTGTTATGGGCAACGTCACTGAGTTCACTTTTGAATGTCTCAAGCCAGATACAGAATACACAGTTGAGATCACCTCCTTGCTGAGAGCGAATGGGCCTTTTGGAGTCCAAAATGCTACTGAAGAACCACCCAGTGACACTATTTCAACAGGTACGTATACATTCTTGAGAAGAAGCACTTACATTTTGCTGTTTTATAAACTATACTTTTATACTATACTTTTATATGCCTTTATATGAATGTATATATTATTATTATATATGCAAAAGTTGAAATGTTCTGCAACAGAGATCCACAAAGACAGTACACTGAATAATAATTAAGCACAAATATCAAAAGAAAGATATTTGTATTTTAATACATTTTAATACATTTGTATTTTAATATATACAGCTATTAGCAGCTATCATGGCGGCTGGTCTAGAGCCAGGGTATTAATATGATACTTTGAATTAAGGGCAGTGGAGTATATTTGTATACTGGACATGAGGTTGTGCAATATAAATGGGCATGTTATTATCAATATTTTCAGAGGACCTGCATCCATTTAACGAGTCAACACCAACGGTTCATTACAACTCCATAACCTCTACCAGCATTGCCATCCGCTGGGGACGCCTGGGCCAAACTGGCTACAGCGTCTGCCTGGTTGAGTACTGCCGCCAGCAGCTGGACGACCCTGTCTGCCTCACCAATGGTTCTGGCTTGTGCAGCATTGAGGCAGAGTTTGGCTCCCTGGCCCCTGGTCAGCTCTACGTTGTGTCCTACGAGGACCCCAATGGAGTGCCCCCCAATGGAGAGCCCATGGAACTTGAGAAAGTCAGAACAAGTGAGTGTCGATAAAATTATATTTTTTTGGCATAAAAGCCACTCAGGGTATCAACAGATAAATTTATGACAGCTGGACCCTCTTGCATAAAAAGTTGCTATTAAACGCAGATCAAAGAATTAAATGCAACTTGATTTTCAACCAATCGGAATCATGTATTTTGGACTTGCGTTTAATTTTTTAAGTTGTGTTTAAGCGCAGCTTTTTATGCAAGAGGGCCCTGAGGAGCGTTTCATCGAGCATGTTTGCAGTGATTTCTACTGACAAATTTGCTCTCAGCCAATCAGATGCAAGGATTTCAGTAGCTTATAACAGTTGTCGGTAAAAAACAATGACAAAACGCTTGTTGAAACGCTCCCCAGGTCATTCCAGCAGTCCCTGTAATGGAGCTTAGCGAAACTAAGTGCCGCGAAAAAAATGCGTCTGGAAACGCAAAATGCATATTGTTGAAAATTCTAAATCTGATTGCGTTAAGGTACATGTAGCAACATATCATTATGCCAAAGAGAGTGTAAAATACCTCCACCACCTTAATGAGACTTAATATTACCAAAATTTTCATTACAAATGTCAAATTAAAACTTAAATTCACAAGTAATAACCTACAATTTCGCCTATCACATTCCGGACGTGTCTTTTCGTGCCACTTGGTTTCACTAATAAAAGCTACCTACGAAGAGTTCCAAGTCGACCCATCTCATTTGTTTGCTGCTTCTCAGATGGTAATGGATATTTCTATTCTGTTAAAAAACAAAAACTAAAGTAGCAAAACTTGCAGTGCAGGCATTCACCATTTGGGAAGTATGGTATTGTTTTTTAATCTGCTCTAGATTTCATGGCTTCTCCAGACCACCTATGTAACGCAGAATTAATGACTGGATGGAAAAATATATGGTGGGCTCCCTCCGTCCGCTTGCTCTTTGTAGCACTTCTCTATTTTTGATTTTCATAATCCAGCTAATTTATGTACTAATATTAAAGAACACAAGAACACAGCATAAATAAATAAAGTTGGATACTTTCGTTTCCTCTGCAGAGCCCTCAGCACCGTCCTCTGTGACCATTGAAGCCGTCAGCTCTCGTCTGATTGAGATTCGCTGGAATACTCCGCCAAACATTGCTGAGATGGTTCTCGAGTTTTTCAAGACCGATTCTCCAGGAGAGGCGTGGGAGGGGAGGATCGACAATGATGGGGAGTACGATATCCATGGATTGGATGCCGACACAAGTTATACTGTTAGGCTAAGCAGCGTTGGAAGGCCTGGGGCTGGCGATGGCAGTGATGACGAGCGTCTGTCAGGCGATCCCCTGGAGAGGATTGTCATGACAAGTAAGTATTCAAGTCAAACCCAAGGGAAACAAAAAAAGTGGCCACTGTAGACAGGTGGCCTTTATAGACAGGTTCTAAGACACATATTACTTGCTATAGGGAGGCAATATAAGTGACCACTATAGACAGGTGGCCACTAAGATAGGTTTGACTTATGCTCAAATTTTCAGGCACAGTTTATTTTTTCTGCCCCTAATATACAGTTTGTATCACATTTTCAAGATTTTATTGGCGGCGGATTTTAGTATCGAAGTATGCTTAAATGTTCAGGCATAGATGTTTTTCTGCAGTGAACAAATTTAATCAGCTTGAAGAAAAATATCATTGGTGATAAAAAAAAAAGGAATCTGTCAAGGCAAAAGTAGGAATACAATGTATTTTGTATGCATTTATCCAGACGTTTTCAGAAAAAAAGAGTGGAATCAAAGGTTCATAATGTGATGGTGCATAAAGACGTCACTGGGGAAAGATGCAAAGAGCAAAATTTCCAGTTTAGTCTGAGTGTGCTTCTTCTAGATTAAGAATCAGACATATCTGAATAAAGGTTTTCATATTAATTTGCTCAAAAGGTGAATACTAATTCAACATCCTATTATGTTAGTTCTGCCTCTTTAGAATAAAATTATGATTTTGAATAATTTTGTCATATATGCCTTTGCCGCGTTTTTACATGCCACAACGTTTCGCTAAATTACCTTCAATGTATATCATTCTGAGTTTGTAATCTGCATTTTTTCGAAAAAGATGTCCCAAAATTTCCAAAAAGTTATTTATAGCATCAGCGTTTGAAGTGTTATGTCACATTTAGTATGTACTTGCAGCATACATGTACATGTACATTGTACAGTACATGAAACTGAAAAAAAGTATAATTGCAAACTTGAAGATAAGGTGATTTCTTTCTTAAATTTGTTCAATCCTTTCGAAAAAAAATCCCTCCTCTTGATGAAGTTTTGACCGATTGCTGGATTTATACTGTGCAGGTGCAAGGATCTTGTCGGTCGTCAACACACCTAATGCCCTCACTTTCCTGTGGGACGAGCAGCCCAACCCTGAGACTTTCACAGGCTACATCATCACTTCGTCTGACGGTATCATGGAGGTCATACCGAAGCAGAGCGAGGATACATCATATCAAAGATCCATATCGAACTTGATTCCAGGGCAGCTCTACACTGTCTCTCTCTTCCTCCAGCCCATCACAACGTTTCCAGATCCCCTGGATATGCTGCTGGTCCGCACAGGTAAAATTTAATAATTAGGAAGCTATCCAACTCCAAACATTTAGTTGTGTGTCTTCCTGTGCTTTGTTGTTGGAGAATTTGACAGCAGCATTTTCCCACTTACCTAATGTAGTTTCTACAATATGGATCATAAGCATACACGTACATGGTAAGGTTATTATAATTATTTAGTATTATTAAGTATTTGGTGTCACCTGCATCTGGGAGGGGGAAAGCAAATTAAATCACAGTAACCCTCAGGTCTCTTCTCCCCTCTGCCTGAGCTGGATTTGAACAAACTGTCTTTGGCTCGACAGGCAGATCCTTTACTGACTAAGCCAAACTCGAATAATGCTTCAGGGTTGTAAACTTCTTATTCCGTTTTCCGGAATCCATAGTCAAGTGTTTTTCATGTTCATTGTTTTTCCTTGGTTCGATGGTACACTTTAGTATGTCATCACTTTCTGTCTCTTTATGGAAAAGAAATGCAGTGGGGTGAGGGGATAATGTGTACCACTACCAGTAGAGGTGTTGTGGTCTAGTGGATAGGTCACCAGACTGCGGATCACAAGGTACGGGGTTCAAATCCCTGCCTCAGCACTAACGTCCTTTGGCAAGATATTAATCTACGCTCGACCCAGGTGAAGTAAATGGTACCAGTAGGAGTTACTTCCTTGAACCTTCAGTACATTCATCAGGGCATCTAGGCTGAGCTGGGATGATAATCCAAACCTCTTTGGAATCGCATAGAGATCAACATTGGTAAATAAGTGATACGAACTATACAAAAACTGAGTATAAGTATTATTATTATTATTAATATTATTATTATTATTACTACAGTAATTACCTTATTTTGACCCTCAGATCCGAGTCCTCCAAGGTCTCTCCGTGTCATCGATTCCACCATCACCACACTGCGTGTTGAATGGGACTCACCTGAAAGTGGTCTGTATCGAGGATTTGAAGTGGACATTTCACCAGAAACTGCCCTGCAGGAGCTACCCAGGATCGTGGGTAGTGACATCCGTGGATTTAGCTTCGTGGGGCTTGAGGACGACACGATGTATACTGTTTCCGTAACAACTATCATGGGGGAAGAAGGATTAGAAGAGAGGAGTACAACGGTTGTTGAAACGGGAATGACAGGTAATTTGAGTCCAGTAGCTGTCAGTAATAAAGTCGAAACTGGTCTTGGTCTATGTTTTACGGTGATATCTTGATCGCGTTCTTGATCTAAATTTGCCACTCTCCACCCAGGTGAAGTAAATGGGTACCTGGTAGGAAGAATATCCTTGAATGCCTACATGATGGCTTGGTTAAAGCCTGGGTAATAATATGATACTTTGTATTAAGCACAGTAGAATATATTTGTATAGTAGCTGCGCTATATAAATGGACATATTACTTGTTGCAGCAGACACTTCAAAACAGGTCTTGCAGGCTTGAAGTTTGGAGATGCACTGAAGTATATTTTAATATAAATTCAAAATGGCTGACAAGTACATAAACAAAAATAACCAATCAGAAGTCCGCAAGAAGTATGTACCAATGAGAAAAGATAGAATGGGTCATGTGATAACTAAGTCAGGGTTGGATGGTCAGTGAGTCATAGTCATAATAGATGGTATGGCAGGCAAGGTTCAATGGGCCTGGGAGAGAACAAAAGATTTAAGGTGAATAGGGGTGACAAGAAAGGAATGTGGTTAAGTGGAGCAATGTCCTCAAGAAAACAGGTGGAAGGTTGAATAGAGAGAAAATGTAAATAAGAGGGTGAAGTGATCATCTAGACAAATGCTACCTTACAGTATGCAGTGTATGTGAAAGAAATTGCGAGAATAACGTTGCGTAGCTTAATCAAAGTTCCCCAGAGCTGTCCTCCCTTTTTGAAATTTTTTGCAAAGGCTGAAATAATGTCTCCGCCAGGAATTGAACCCGGGCCGTTGGCTTAGAACGCCAATGCCTTAAATATATATATATATATATATATCTGAAACTGGAAAAATTGTTACAGGAGCAGATGTTGGAGCATTTGATGGAGCACCATTCGATGTGGGACAACCCCGTTCCATGAACTTAAATGTAGATACAGTGTACACATGTATTGTACAGTTACATGTACATTGTATAGGGTTGCTACATGTACATGTGCATGTACAAATACATGTATATTATGAAGGTGTACGTAAACTATTTTGAATCACCAAACATGGCTGCTCTATCATATTTCTCACTCTTGATTTTTTGCAAATGTTTAGTTTCTACAAGTGGTGGAGTACACAGGTATGAGAGTATCACACTTTGGGTATGGAGTATCATTGTTACACTTAAAGATTGTACAGATCACATCAATCCTAGTCTAGCTAATCTTCGCTTATCTAGGACCCATTTCTTCTTTCCAATCAAAAAGCCGTAGCGAAGCTGGTGATCACATTTAGTGTAACCTTATTATTTTTATTATTATTATTTATTATTATTGTTCATTATTATTATTTTTATTATTATTATTATTATTATTATTATTTTCATTATACTCTTATTTGCGACTCAAGGCGAATCCTGACAATGCAGTTTATTCCGTCACAATAAAAATTCAATGTTAAGGTGAGAGCTACATGTAACATGGGTTAAGGCGAATCTGAACAATAGGCTGAGATAAAAGGATTCGCCTTAATGTCATATATAAAGTTATTATTATTGTTGTTATTATGACTATTATTATCACCGTGAGGATTTATTTCCACATTCTTGTCTTCACTTTCAGCTACTGGAAATGGAGATGAAGTGTACCTTCTGAATGTCTCATCAACTGATGCTATGATAGGTTGGACCATCCCTGGCTTTGAGGTTGTATCTCTGGATGGAAATGTGATTACACTTTTAGCTATGAGTCCGTACACGTTTCCAAATCTTTTGCCAGGCAGGCAATACACAGCCACTGTTGGTAACACTGACTTAACTTTCACAACAGGTAGGTAAAATTCTGGTATTGTCACTTCACATTCATAGGTATAATGCATGATCCATATAGGGTAGTAAAAAAGACCATCTTTTTTTTTTTTTTTTAAGAACATTTTCCCCAAAACTTTTTTTGTTGCAAAACACATGTATACATTTAACTCTTTCTTGGCTCATCAAGTGCACATTCAGTACCATATTTTCACAAAAACAAGTACATGATACACATTTTCATGTTTGCAAACAATTTAAAATATGACCTTTTTTTCATGAAATTTGTCGCTCTTCCAAAAAATCTTTTTGAAATTCAAATCTGTGAACATCCCTGAAAATGACCTCTTTTACGCAAAATTTCTATTTATCACACATACGCAGAACCAATATGAAGCGACACCAACAGGGGTTAGATCAACAGATGTGTCTTATCATATGGCATGGAAATATCTGAAGGGCTGAATAAATGAACTGATTATTTCTTAACTTCTTATCAACCCAGAATATCTCAATTTTGCCACAGTAAATGAAATCGCCTCCCCTTGGTCTTCTCTTCATATCAGTATCTCAGGGGGGCATTTCATCAAGTGTCTTGTCGGTGATATTTACCGACAAATTTGCTCTCCGCCAATCAGATGCAAGGATTTCAGGAGCTTTTAACAGTTATTGCAACTTGTCATTGATGACAAGTTTTATGAAACAGTCCCAGGAGAGTCCTGTTTAGGGGGACACACCACAGCTCCACACATCCAGGGTACACCACTCAAGCCAAGGAAAAAGCTCAGTTACTCATTGATAAAACCATTTAATTCTATTTCTGACCATTTTTTGTCATAATTTCGTAGACTACTTTACATATGGTAAACAAACCTTTATTTGATCTCTCTGTAACCTTGGCTTTCATCGGAATTCTATCCAGTTCCCGAAAGGCCAGTTGGTCTTGAGCTAGAGCGGGTTGGACCCTACTCCTTGGAGTGGCAGGTAGACACGTCCCTCAACAACCTCAACTACGAGCGCCTAGAGGTGAGCTATAGCCCAGAGTCCAGTCAGACAGCCTCTCCCTTTGATATCAGTCGCTGCACCGATGGCAATTTCGTCTTGGAAGAGCTACAGCCAGACACCGAATATTCCGTCTCTGTCACCGCAATTTCTGGCGACACCAGAAGCGAAGTTCTTAGGAGATACGCATTCACAAGTAAGGAAAATTGAAAGGTTAACCCATAGACTACAGGAACCGGGTGGCTCCTGTATTAATTCAATGAGAGTTAAATAATTCAGTAGTCAACAGGTTAATCCCCTTCTTTTGCCCAAGTTTGCACCAAACTTTCAACATAGCGTCATGTTGCTTTTAACTCACAAAATATTATATTCCTGGGAAATAATAATGTTTATTAGAGCCTTGTACCAAAAATATATTTTATGCCAAAGCATTCTCAATGTACAGATTCAACCAAGTATCAGAGGTATTATATAATTGTATGTTCAGGTACAATGCATGTGTATGTAGTACAGTTTCATCAAATATATTTTAATGCATTCATGCTGTATGTCAACATCTTGGCCAGTGTTAAATTCGGTACCCGTACTTCCTTTAGAAATCTTGGCATTTTACTCCGATTTAAGCTACATGTACATGTACATGTATGATGAGCTATGAAATACTTTGCCAAATGGGCCATTCAGTTGCATGTTTTGGTCAAGTATTATACCCTAAGTTTAGGAAAGTTAGCCAGCAGACTTAGGCCAAGAATTTTAAAAGTTTTTTTTAAGTGTTTTGTTGAAATTCTTCTCTGTCAAGTCTGTTTCTCTCTTGAATTTTGCTCTTATGTTTACTATTTTCTTCTTTCGTTTTGTGTTTCTCTCTTCTATTTGTTTCTCTGCTTCTGTTTGTTCTTCTCATTTCTTAACCTCTATATTTTTTGCTTCGGCGCCCCCCCCCCCCAAAAAAAAAAAAAAATCTCCCCTCTACCTCTCCCCCAAATCTCTTTCCCCATCTGTCTCACTCACCACCTCTTTGTCTCCGTTCTTCATTATCCTGCCGATTCTGTCTCTCTCCTCTCCCTTCCTCTCTCTTTCTATCTCACCGTCTTCCCTTACTTGCTCCCTCTGCTGCAGCATGTTCTCCGGAGGGTCAGCTTCACATAGTGTCACTTGGAAGCAGTGCCATTGCTGTAGCCTGGGGACCGGTTGCCAACATCCAGGGCTACACTCTCAGGTTGTATAATACCAATGGTGCCAACATCAGGAACCTATCCCCCCCTGCTAGTGATGATACTGCCTCATTAGGCACCTTGTCGGCGGCAACAAACTACACTCTGCGACTTTTCATAAGCAGAAACTCTCAAAACGAGGAGACTGATGTTCTAGAGTTCGTGACAGGTTAGTTTCTTCTTATCCCTTTCCATGCCAAGGGACTTTGCTTGTTTCAAGATTTTAGAAAACGGGAAAAATTAACTGAATATTGTGTACATATATTATATATATACATTATATACAGCCATGGAAAAAATCATTAGACCAAGAATGGTTACTGATAGTGTTATTTTTGTGGTAACAAGGAAATAAAATATCATAAAAGCAATGTATAATTGCTTGAATTTGGTATTTATTCAATGAAGTACAAAGGCAAATCATTTTTATAATTTTGTATGCATATTATAGTACCCTTATTACAGAACCTTGGTCTAATAAATTTTTCCAGGGCTGTATATGATATATTAATGTAATTATCTTGAACTGTATTGTATATACCATATAAAGGTTACCGGAGGGACCCGTACATGTAAGCAGTGAAATAACATCTTTAGACAGACTGCCTTTACCAGTGGCCTTTGAAAGGTAGCATAGTGAAACGCTATGGTGCATAAAGACGCGGGAAAGACGCAAAGAGGAAAATTGCTAGTTTTGTCTGTGCTTTTAAAATTAGATTCAGACATACCTGAACAAATTTTTTCATATTATTTTGCTTAAAACTTTTCAAAGAGGCAAATATTAATTCTACATCCTTATATTTTGATTCTGCCTCTATAGAATAAAATTTTGATTTTGAATAATGTTATATGCGTCTTTCCCACGGTTTTACGCGCCACGTTTTGCTATTAAAGCTACCTAAGATAGTTTAGCGAAATGTAGTGCCACAAACACACCTGTCCGAAACTCAAAATGCATAAATCTGAAAAATCATAATTTTATAGCAAGAGGTAGAACCATAGCATTAGGACAGGACCTTTTACAATACCTCTATGGTCTTGATTAGGCTAAGTAATTATAAATATGACTGTCGTTCCAATTACAAATTTTAAATTACTGATACCACTAACGATAATATCTTTTGCATTCCAAACAGGTCTTTTTGTCACACTGCATTTTATTATCAAGCATTTGCTGTCACTTGTGCTTGGGAGGGAAAAAGCGAGGTGAATCACTGTAACCCTTGGGTTTCTCCTCCCAATGAAACTGATTGGGATGTGCAGGTGTACCACTACACCAGGGTTTTCTCCCTACTCGTCTACGAATAGTGCAGTGGGTTCTTAATGCGCAACGGTAATGAATCTCTTCTACACGGGGCCTCCATTTTACTTCCTATCTGAGGGAAGGAGTGTTTTTCACTCTAACAGAGCCTGCATCTACGAAACTGGAGGGGCACATTAACACACAACACAGGCTTCAGTCATCAGCCCGGGGTGGATTCAAACCTATGGTCTTTGGATAGATATAGGCAGACACTTTTCCCACTAAGACAACTCGCATCCTTTAGCTAAGCCACTTAATAAATACAACTGTTGTTCAGATTACATAATTCTATTGTTTGCACATTCAAGAAAATGTTACATTAACTGTTCCAATCTTCACCATCATTACACTGTTAGATCCTGCCCCACCCGGCCAAATCAGCATACAGTCTTCAACGCAGACCCGCCTGTCGTTTGCATGGACTGCATCATCCAGCAACTTTGACTATTATGAACTATTCATCTCCGGTGGTGACATGCCAGAGCCCCGCGCAGTGGGAGTGGTCTACCCCACCGACGGGAACCAATTTGAAGTTGGTGGTCTCCTCCCAGATACAACTTATGTCATCAGGATTTATACAGTCTTCTATGGATTGCGTAGTGTCGCTTCAGAAGCTTCTTTCAATACAGGTAAGGAAGCTTAGCAAAACATGGCGCGTAAAAGTGAGGGAAAGGCTCATATGACAAAATTATTCAAAATCAAAATTTTTATTTTATAGATACCGAACCAAAATATTAGGATGTAGAAGTAGTATTTACCTCTTTGAACAATTTTAAGCAAAATAATATGACAAATTTTATTCAGATACATGTATGTCTGATTCTAATTTTAGAAGCACAGACAAATCTAGCAATACATGTACCTAAAAGAATTTCCCCTGCTAGAATGTATAAAAGCAACACAAAAAATACTTCACCTGGCATTCTGTGCATCAATGGTTAAGGAGTAAGAGGAAAATAAAAGATGACACAAAACCCCTCATAGAGGACCCAAGGCTGACCTGGGTTTTATATGGAGGCTCCCTATTCTATATTGAGCGCGCACAGTTAAGTATCATCTCGTCTATTCCCAAGTCACATTTACGTTTATTGAGATTGTACAATGTATTTAACTTTGCCCCAGTTTTTAAAAATAGTATAGCAACATAGAACCCCTGTTATAGAGAGCAAAATATATTGTGGTGATTGGTACACTTTAGAGGTTTTTTATTACTAGAAAAAAATGTACCTGTCATTTCCATCTGTTTCTCTCTCACTTATAAACACAGATGAACAAATCCTGGAGTTTAGGGTTGGTGACAACCAGAACCTTACAATCTCATGGGCAGACCAAGATGGCGCAGACTCCTACCGACTCATCTACACAACCACCAACAGAGATACTAACAGCATTGCTCGTCTACAAGCCTCTACGTCCCTCAGTATCGACAACCTTCTAGCAGGTGCCATCTATAATTTTAGGCTCATTACCATCGCGGCTGATGGCACTGAAATGGAGGTTGCAAATGCAGACTTTGTACAGAGTAAGATCCATATTGAAATTGTTCTCGTTAATTCTCTCTCTGCCTCTGTTGTAAATGTAAGACAAGTTATGGTAATTGAACATCAGTTCCTAAAAGTCAGTAAAAACCTGTGAGGATAATTATTTTTGATATTTGGAGATGTATTGATTTGAGCATGTGTGTGAATATATCTATTCATCAAAAACTTGTCCATTGATTTATAAAATAATGAATGTTAAACAAATAAAGTCCAAACTGTACTTTGCTTCAGTTTCAAGTTTTTTTTCAAGTACAGTCCAAACTGTACTTGAAACTGAAGCAAAGATTCTTATGATTACTACTCAGCCTTAGATGTAATAGTCACGCATATATATTCCTTAAGTTGTTGTTGGCTCTGAAATCCACAGGTCCCTTAACACCATCTGCCGGAATATCAGTCCTCGAAGCCACAACTGCCCTACTCACCTTCACACCGAACGAGGGGATCTTTGACGACTATGTGGTCATGTTGTCTTCCCCGACGGATAGCTGCGGTGCACGCCAGCCAGTCTTTACTCTGCCTCGTGAGGCCTGCCCAGAGCTCGTATTGACAGATCTGTACCCCAACACCATGTACACAGCCCAGGTCTTTGCTAGGACCGGAGAGAGTGGTTTCAGCCTTCCCAGTGAAACCATCTGTAAGTCTTGTGTACCATTTTCATTCTTGGGGCCTATGTGAGCCCCATGCCTACCACAGAATTTGTACTCAGTCTGATCCATAAGTGTGCACCTTAATATAAACTTACTGAAACAGAAATACCCAAGGCAAACTACAGTATGTGTATAGTTAGCTTGTGTAATGTGTCTCACAGGACATTTCTATTGACTCTAGGACCACATCCTTCGGTGGACAACTACCACTGCTTTTTCAATTTATTAGGTACATGCTCCTGTGGTTGTCTGAGGGCATTCTGGTAAATTATGAGGGGGTAGCTGTCATGGAGATGATACTCCATGGGGTAGTCATTCTGATATAATTAGGCCCCCCCCAAAAAAAAAATTGTTGTATTGGCGTAACGGGTCACTGAAAAATAGGGTAGGTAGGTCGGGATTTTTTTTTTTTTTTTTTACGACAGTATAGTACATAATACACGCAGCCAGTTCTGTCCACAACACTTTCGGGTTTTTCGATCGCGATCGCAAAGGCAGCACGATACGCGATATCGATAGCCCAAAAAAAAATAAAATTTTAGGGTCGGGCGGGTTACGCCAATACAACAATTTTGGGGGGGGGCCTTATTATACCTCCGCCAAACGAAGTTTGAAGGGGGTAGAATCAGTCGACGGTTGGGCGGTCGGTCGGGAAATTTGGTACACACACATTGGTCTTGGTGGGAAGATGTGCAAGACATATTTTTTGGATGTGTCGGAAGCTGCGTTGCCATGGAAACGGCATATCTATGGCAGTAAATCAGGGAAAAATCTTGCGGATCGAACTACTTTCTCAGTTTTCGACCAAAAGTCAAGAAAGGCTGTTGTCACGGGGCAGGGGTATTAATCATCATCTTCAGTGATATTTCTAGTTATCATGAGCTGTTGTAAGGACTGTAAGAATTAAAACCACTTTGTATTCTCTTCTTCCAGTTGAGAATTTCACAACCAATATCCTATCGGAGGGTGATCTCCAGATCAGCAGGATCCGCTCCAACTCTATAGAGATCATCTGGAACACGACGGTGGTTGACGAATATCTCTTGCATCACAGTGGCCCTGATGGTAATGTCATGTCTGACATTGTCCCCTATATGGAGCTCAATTATTACACCTTCAGCGAGCTTGTGCCTGGTGTAGAGTACAGTATCAGTGTCATCAGCTTGATCAATAGGGAGGATCAGATGGAAGTGCTGGGAGTGACTCAGTATACAAGTGAGTCTTGGCTAGTATGAATGAATGATTGATGGCAAGTAAGAATTAAAAGACAACTACAGTATATGACAGGTTCGAATCCCGCTGGTTCCAATTTTTTCTGACTTGTGTTTTTCATTACAGATCGAGCATACGATCTTTAACACTGGGAGTAATATGCCGAAAGATTTGTTTACAAATTAAAAATTCCTCCCCAGTCAAGCTTCTTCGTTTACTAACTACAGTATAGTTAGAGTGGCATTAAATTGGTAGAATTTGAACAGAACCATCTTACGGCCACTTCTAAATTAAAATTATAATTAGAGATTAGTTGCATTGTAATTTTGATTTTAGCTAACAACTGACTTGAAAAATAAGCACATTTATATCTTACTATAAATTTTGACTTGCTAATGGAGACAATCGCCTGCAAGCACATTCTAAGCTTTTACAAGAGAGAATGGTGCATGAAGGGAAAATGAGAGGCACAGACATTTTCCAAATTCTGTTTAAAGTTGGCACTATTTAGGAGGTTCAGTTTAAGGCAACTTAATGATTGATGGGATTTCCAGTATGAATGGTTGGTTGATGGCAAGTATGAATAAATATTGACTGACTGCTAACAAACAAGAATGAAAAGAACAACGACATCAATTAATGGATGCTTGATGGCAGCTATTGTCAAAACTAGATGATTGAATGGAAAATATATTGCAATTTATTTTTTTATTTGAAACTTTCAAAGCACTGAATAAATAATAATAATAGTAATAACATGAAAATGATATTTAAGAAATAGTTATTCGTCATGAGGTCCTTGTACATGTAGTTCCTTTAGTATTGTGTTTTCAAATTTCATCATATTTTGTTGTTATTATTTCAATTTTAATTAGAACCTGATCCAATCGCAAACCTGGTGCTAACACCCCAAGAGAACACCATCAACCTGACTTGGACATCACCAAGCACCATGTACAATGGCTTCCTCGTCTGTTGGTACTCCAGTTCTACCAGCTCCAGTGCTTGGCTTGATGCAGATGCCACTGGCTACCCATGGGTTATCTCTACGCCCAACGAGGAATATGTTGTTTCTGTCGCTACGTACGTTGGGAACAGTGTTGGCGATTATGTCCTCAGCAACAAGGTTACCGACTTTATTACCCTGAGTGAGTTTTATCTCTTTCAAGAAAGGTATCCTGATATTTGCAATCAAATATGGCCAAAGATTTGATAGTGGCCACCTCCGTGTAAAGGCCAACTGTCTACATTGGATGCTAATATTGCCTTCCTCTAGGGGGAATACATGATCTGTAGGTGTTGTAGATCCTAACTGGGAAGCCCAACTCTCCGCAGTGGCTATGTTTACGAGAAGATTTACAGTCCACACTCAAATGATCCCACTGCAAACACGATTTGGGAAGAAATTGGACATGTTTTCACTATGAGCACGATGACATGAAAGAGAGTGGACAACAGCTCCTCATTGTAATCTCCTTGTTCATAGTGTATTGAATATGAAAATGACTACACACATACATGCATGGCATGAAAGTTTGGTCCAACAACTTTTTAAAGCTATATTTTGGGTCATATTTCGAATATGTGGGCTTGTAGTACAATCCGTTTCAGCGGATATTCCTTCCACGATATTCTTCCAAACTGACACAAAAGAATGAGAAAGATTACAAACAACCTTCTCTTTAATGTTGACCTCTACACTTTCAGTAAGAAGTAACATGAATTTAAATTCAATTTGATACAGCTGAGACGTCCCCGCTGATATTGGAAGCCATTGCCACAGATACCATATCCGTCTCCTGGGTAACGATCCCTGGCATTGTGGATTACACCTTGTCCTACAGTCCTGCAGACGGCAACGAGCCTGCCACCCAGGACATCGACGAGTCCTTAGCGATCACCGAAGGCCTCAACAACGTTTATCGCTTAAACTTCACCGGGCTAACGCCTGGAAGAGAATACACCTTCACTGTTGTCTGGCCGTTAGCTTTCAACTACTCCACAGATGTTATAAACACAAGTAAGAGCATTGTCACTATGCCTTTGGCATAGTAGACAGTACTGGCAATACTGACCTGTAAACCACTTTACTTTTAGTTTTAGGGACAACACCTTTTGTTTTGGCAAGTTACAGTACAATTATGTCGTAAGGCACTGAATATCTGTCATGACCTCAAAGTTTTTGATTTTACATTACCTTGTTGCTCTCATCCCTCCCCCCCCCCCAACATTCCATAAATTCCATGTACCTACTATTTTTAATCACTTTTGCGTATACAAGTAACCAGGTGACGTCATAGGAGTGAATAGTAATGTTTTTTTATAGACATTCTACTTTTTCATACTTTTCTCATGTAATTGTTCTTGTGCAGAGCCTTTACCCGTCTATGCTCCTTCTATCACCAACACCTCCTCCTGCAACCTGCTCTTCCGATGGTGTCTTCCGGACGGTGACTTTGACAACGTCAGCATCACCATCGAGACCGGAGGCATGATGGCGATGTACACAGTAAGTTATGGCAATGGCACTGCTGGCATGTGTGACTACCAGACTGTCTTACTCGATGGATTGGACCCTGCTACAGCTTATAACGTTTCAGCAGAGGTGGTGAGCGGAAACCAAATGAGTGAAGTCGTCACGGTGTACGGGACAACAGGTATGTTATCGTCATGAAGCCTGATCTAGAATCCACCTGTATAGAAATACCCTTTAATATGGCACGAAAAAGAGACATGATAACGAAGCTTTTCGACCTGCACTCATCAGGTTATCACGCAGGTATATAACAGATTACTTGAAATCAACTATATTATACTCTATGAACCCGGACGCAACCCAGTTTTAATTTCTGAACAATCGCAAAGCTTGGACGAACTCCTTTTGTCTGCACAGAAGGGGTTCGTGCGATTGAATGTAGGAAATTGAATGTAGAAAATACCCTTTAATTATTTCCCTTGTTCAGTGTTTCCTATTGAAACCAGTACCAATGAAACATGTACATAGAGACCACCTGCTTCTGAAGAACTTCTTTCCATGTACCAGTGTTGTAGGAGAGACTGCGTCCAAAGACCAAGACCAGGAGTATAACTTTTTATTGTGTTCAATTCATATGTAGGTCTCAGGGTCCACACCATGACCAAGACCAAGACCAAGACCCTGAGAAAAATTGAGACCGAACGAGGCTGGTCATGGGCCCCATCACTGGTGTTACATTGTAGTGTCCCTTACAGGCTGGCTGTATTTGTATGTAATAGGCATGACTGTCTCATCATGTGGAAGCACCTTGGTGTAGTGGTAGTTACATTTGACATGAAGATCATAGGATTCAAATCTCAGCCTGGTATTAACTCCAGTAGACAAGTCATTGTAGACCCCCTGTGCTAAATGTGTACATGTCTTCAGTGCTTCAGTGCAATGTACCTGCATGGCAGCTTTGCTAAAGAGGGCATGTAATAACAGAAGGGGTTGATTGGACAGATGGATTCCTTTGTTATAAACCCCTGGATTTATTAGTCACTTCATGCAGCTTATTTCACCTTCAGGAAAAGCATTTTATTTGTTTCAAAATCACATTCTACTAATGATGCCCTTCAGGGGCGATATTCAAATCAAAACGTGCATTAAGTTAGCATTTTTCTTAGCATTTGGCTTGGCTAAGTAAACTGGCTGAACTCTTTTCAGATCAAATTAAGCACTTTACTTCAGCAAGCCGAATTTAAGGAAGAATACTTACTGATATCCATTGTGACGTCACATATCCCGTCCAAGAACATGAGCAATAAATGTGTCACATAAAATGCGTGCTTTTATGATTCGCTTGTGGGCAGCTTATACTGCTCAGGCTCAGCATATCTATGAAAGCCACATACATGTACCTGCCATTGAAGTAATTGTCTTAAGTCTGCGAGAGAGCTGTCTTAGACTTAGGGCAAAATAATTAGGTAAATAATTCAATATAATACCAAATTTGTTGAAGTATTTTATCTCAGCCGAAACTACTCAATATTTCATTCTTAAGTATTGCAATACGGGGCCCAGAACATTAAGTCCATTTGATTATCTATAATAAATAAGCATTTCTTTGTTCATGATCCCTTGTTTGTCCTTTCACTACATGTCACTGTGTTACATGTACTTTACATTTAAGTCCTACATAAAATAATAGATAATCAGTCTTCTGGGAAAGCTTTTACGTTTATTTCAAATTGAAATTCTACCACCAATACCTATGTCTATCTCAGAGGGACATAGGTGGCTAAATCGTGTCTTCTGCGATACCCAAGAATTTTGTTATTGAAAGTAACAAGCAAAGTAGGCATCATTTGTTTTAATTTGTTTTGAACATACATGTACATCATGATGTCTTTTGCATGAAAGTACATGTACGTGAATACCACAGACAAGTGCTTAATATGTAGCACTAAGGTACAGACCCTACCACACTCATCACTTTGTAAAAGGATGCAGCAAATAAGAATATGGAACACCATCTGTAGTCACATAAAGTTAATATTAATCACTAAAATCAATATCAACATAACACATAAAAGGATTGGAATATTGCTCAAAAGATGTCCTTTCAAGTTATAAAGAAATTTGATTTGCAGCAGGTAGGAAACACAGATAAATCTGAGGCTATATGTTTTGACACATAGTTTTGTGGCTACAGGCTGAACAAGCTGCTACATAATACTATCTTCATTCAGAGGCATGTCCAAATGCATGATGTAAGATCACATTTAATCCTCACGTTTGCATTTTCTGAATTGTCTATCGCAGAGGATAGAGGTGGCGCAATCAACGTGACGGAAGTGACCACTACCAGCCTTAACATCACATGGTCTGAAGTGCCTGGCGAGGATGAGTTTACAGTAGAATGGACTGTGGGTTCAGTCACTTACAATGCGACAGTTGCCGGTGGTCGTCAACTTTCTATCAGCAATTTGCAGCCTGGGGAAGGCATCCAAATCACTGTTTTATGGGATTTTCTTTGTTTGCTGCCCATGGTGCTACAGTTTACGAGTAGGTCACGTATTTGTAATTGATTGAAACCAGTTTTTCTAAACCACAAATAAACATGTGATATATCATCTCTAACAGCACAAAAATACCTATTCATAGTTTAATATATGAAGGCCTGCACTGAAGTTAACTCCAAGATACATGTAACTTCCTGAATATTTTTTGATTGTGTCAAATTATCCTCAAAAACTACATGGTCATGTTTATGAGACATTCAAATGGTTAATGATGAAAGAGCATTGAGGGAAATTTATTTTCTATAAAGGCCAAATTTTAAAAAAATAAGTTGGCTCACAAGTCTTCTCACAAATCAATTTCACCTCTAGTTTATAGATCGTAATATAATAATAGTGGCCACTTATATAGCGCTCATATCCATCACGCAGTGACGCTCATGGCGCTTAGACATTATTATTACCCTGGTTATAGCCGAGCTGCCAAAGTAACTAGCGGTCAAGCATATCAGGTACCCATTTACACCTGGGTGGAGAGTGGCAATGTAGATTATTGTCTTGCCAAAGGACGTTAGTGGGGGGATTCGAACCCCGTACCTTGTGATCTGCAGTCTGGTGACTTATCCACTACACCACAACACCTCTACAGAATGTTTATATGTTATATGTTCTCTATATCAGAATGTTTTAAATATGAGATACCAGAATGGTACCCAAAATTCACAGAGCTAAACAAAAAAGTTTCTGTAATTCGTTCCCTAGAAAGCTCCCCTAAATTTGCTTTAACCTTTCATTTGCCATGAGTGCTAATTGACACAATCGTAGGATTGTCAGGAGTGCCAATCGGTACAACAATAGGCACCATTTAACGGAAAGATTGCATGCACTTTGTATTAGAAAAGATTGGTATATCCATTCCCAGTCTTAACTGACGACATGTTAATCCTTTTATCACCTTTATGTGCCATGTTTCTACTGGAAATTTAGAAATAAATTAGAATCCATTGGTGAAGATACCCTTTGAGAAAAACAATGAGGCACAGGAATATTATTTCAGTGACAGATGAAGAGTTAAATGAATAATAGATAACACATTTACCAGAGGTATATGTATATCTGTCTCACTTTACAAAAAACATGTTTGCCCTCATCAGAGCCACTGCCAGTAAATAATTTGACTCTTGTGGAAAGCACCATCATTTCACTCGAAGTAACATGGGAGGATCCATTATTCGGTGACTTTGATAACTTCCTGATCGAGTATGCACCGGTCGGAAGCACTGGTCCTGTCATGTCCCTAGCTCCCATCAGCTCTGGCACCAACACTGAAACTATATCTGGATTAGAAGCTGGTACCATGTATCAGATAACGGTATATGCCTTGGCAGGATTGAGTAACTTTGTGCGGAGTGCTCCTAAAGTGTTAACTGCAGTGACTGGTGAGTTGATGTTTACTTTATTTTCCTCTTCTCTATCTTCTCTTATGAGTTTCCTTCAATCTAGTTCACACATGGTGTACATGTACATGTATTTATCTTGTTCATGTCTTGTTTTCCTTTCCCCTTTTTCCTTTTTTCTGTTTGTCTTTTTTTTTTTGCTTCTGTCCACATAATTAATACAACTTTCTCTTTTTCTCCTCATCAATCCCACTTCTATATTTTTTCATATTCACTCATTTCCCCTTCTTCTATCATAAACCTGTTCTCTGTGTGTTTCTTCTACCCTGTCTTTAATTCTAATCCATTTTTCGGTTCTTTCTGCCATCCAGAGGTGGCGAAAGTTGGGTTTGGACAATGAAAGTGGGTTGCCCCTCCACTTCCATTGTCCGAGCCTGACGTTCCACCGCCTCTGCTGCCATCTCTCATTATCTCAAAGTCTCCTTCAATGTACACTTCTACTCTTTCTTTCTCTCTCCCTCTCCCTCTCTCTTACTCTTTCTCTCTCTCTGATTTGTCTACTCTAGGCTACTCATACAAATTTCTCTCTCTACTATCTATCTTGATTTAGTTGTTTCTTTTTCGTTATTTATGTTTTGGCTTGTTTTATGATTTCTTGGGATCTTCTTCTTCAAGTCTCTGCTTTCCTTCTTTTTAAGATGTAGTGAAGAAAGGATGTTTTAGAAATATGGCAACCATTCGTTATTATTCCTAACCAGTTATAACATTTCAGAACCACTGATCATTATTCATAATTAGTTATAACCACTCCCATTCAAAACAATTATGAGTATTTAACACATGCCATCGCCACCCTAACCATCCATAAAGAGTTGTAACTATTCAATGGCCGTAACTAATCATAACTTTTTTTAGAACCATTCATAACCACTTAAAACTGTTCATAATCATTCATAACAAAATTCTTAACAACTCATAGCAATTCATGACCAGACATACTCATTCATAACCATTCAGAATTATTCAGACCTTTCATAACAATCCATATCCAACCATTTTCCTTTCATAAACATTCAGAACTGTTCACTTCCTTCTTTCATCCTCAGAACAACAAAACGCTGAGGAACTACTCCTGCAGGAAAGGAATTCCACATCCATCTCTGTCTTGTGGGGTAACACCACTCGGCCTGAAGTGACTGGCTTTGATGTGCGTATTACCTTGAAGAATGGTGACTCGGTGGATTTAAAGCCCGTAGGCCTTATGGGTCCCCTGAGTGTGGAATTCACAGACCTTGTTCCAGGAACAGACTACACAATTAAACTATTTGTTGAAATAGTAGGGCAGGCTAATGCGGAGGTATATTCCTTGGACATCACCACATGTAAGTACAAGTAATTGCCAAATGTAGTGTTGGAGGTTTCAGAATTGGTTACATGGCATACATGTACATGTAACCCCTGAGCATTTTTACATAAGATAGCCATGTAGCAGCACGACAAAATGCATCTAGAAGGCAAAATGCATGTGGTGAAAATCCTAATCTTACTGCATTAAAGGAGAAACATATCATTAAGGCATATAGCACAGATAAAAATATCTCTACGACTTTGATTAGGCTTGATATTAATATAATTGTCATGGTGTCAAATACAACTTTCAATTCACTGTTATCACCACCAATCTCGCCGTTTTCATTCCGGACACATACTTTTGTGCCACTCCATCATGCTGTGCACAAAATGACAGCGTATAAAGGTCAATTGTACTCTGTACAAATGACCTTTAACTGCACATGCGCAGATTGTAATTACAAACTGGTTTATCATCGCCAGACGTCAATCCACGTAGAGCACATGTACATTTATGAATGTACATGTGGACACATATACACACCCACACACCTCAGCCACCAGTGCAAATGCAGCAATGTGAACCTTTTGAAAGCACACATGAATTTGAACAGGGGGGAAATGAAACTTTGATCCATAGTTTCTGGAATCACTGATTTCATTTATTTAATATGTAAAATCTAGATTGTTCTCAGGCCTACCAAATGCGGCACATGCTTTGCGTGTGTGTGCATGGAACCAAACTGGAAAGAGTGCTTGTGACCATCCAGTTTTCCTTCGTAAAGTCTCTTACACATGACACAGGAAACTCTGGCTGGTTTTTTTCTTACATGAATGGCAAGTTGGGATGGAAGAAAATTGGGCTACATGTACATGTACATATAGGTGCAACAAAAGTCTTACGTGTACTACATGTACTCACTTATCTCTGTGTTGTAATTTGTGAGATACAGAAATATGAAACATGTTATGCCATTTTCCAAAGAAAAGTGGCAAAGTTTATTGTGTCATACATGTACATGAACAAGCATTTAACAGAACTCCACCTTCTCCGCAAACACAGTAGCGGTGTTTGGGCCAATCCAATCTTGGTCTCAAATTTGTTGTATCTTAGTGTGGTCCTGAGACGTATTATGAGATAAACGTAATATCATAAGTTTTCCTCCTGCTCATGGACTTGGGACCCCTGGTCTTGACCGCAACATTGCACAGTAGAGTGTTTATCCTCTGCATCCTATAATTCTCTCATTGCTTTTGTGTTACATATTAGTGCCTGCGATGCCTGGATTGGTCAACTGCACCTACAGCACCCAGAGCCTGGTCCGATTTGTGTGGAGCCCACCGCAGAACGGCATCTTTGATGGGTATGAGATCAGCACAGAGACTGATGGAGAAGAGACACTTCTGGAATCATTGGGAGTGAACGATAGGCTCCAGGCAACCGCTGACTACCTGATGGCCGACACAGGTTACATCGTCAGGGTCAGGAGCACGCTAGGAGACTTGAAAGGAGAACCTGCAGAAGTAACGTGCACGACAGGTACAGCAGTACCTCGGTGCAGATTCGTTTAAATTTAAATTGGCCAGGGGGTGATATATTTCTGTATTCTTTGAATTGAAGATTAGGACGATGATGAGATGATGATGATGATGGTGGTGGTGGTGGTGGTGGTGTTTTGCATCATACAGACAGCAGCTTATATCTGTTCTTGTTAAGTCTGTATGCAATTTTGCTTAAATCTATATACATGTAATTATATAGGTGACGGGGGATGTGACTCCTTAGCATACTTGAAGATTAAAGATAGGGAAGATAATGATTAAAATGGTGATTCACAATTGAAAGCACCATATTCCTGCCAATGTAATTCAAATATTGTTTTAAAATCATATTGAATATTTGTTTCATAGAGTAATACTGGTAGAACCCAAAAACATACACAGCAATTGTGTTTTCATACACGTATTGCCCATTTAGAGCATGAAAATACAAAGTACAAGTGGGAAATTTCAACTTGATTTATTCCGCTTGTTTTTCCTAGACCCTGAAACAATAGAGGTCGCCACCTCCGGGTTGTTCAACCTGTTCCTTGACTGGATAAACCACAGTGGGTCATCGGCCTACGAGGTGGAATACAGGCCCCAGGAAGGTACTCCAAGCTCTCCAATTCGCCTTGACAACACCACTAAAACGTTGGCTCTCTACGGCCTATCCCCTGGCACTGCCTACCGCTTTAATCTCTTCGGCTTCGGAAGTAGTGGCAGAGATGAAATCACTGGTGTGACCTTTGTGCTTGGTAATATATAATTTTTATTTATTTGTTAATATTTTTCATCTTTATTATTTAGTTATTTATTCTTTGATTTTATTTTGTGTCTATATTTGTTCTTATACCATTTATCCAAGCCTACTCATTATTTAATTGATTGCCATTTATTGATTATTTTCATTATTTTTCATTTAATCATTCATTTATTATTTACACTTTTGTATACTAATGTTAGAAACCATTTGCATGTGCAGTGGAACACTTTACTGGACGTACATTTGCATGTACATGTTCATCTATAATTGACATATTCAAAAACCTTCTAAAGACTCGCCTCTTTCAGGAAACCTTTACGTAGACACTTTTGCTATATAACACAGTCCGATTACCCTTCTCCATTAATATGATTTAATACATGTTACTACTACTTTAAATTAAATTTGCAATTATTATTATATTGTTTAGAGCAGTTGAGTATATTTCCATAGAAATTGCGTAGTGTAAATTTACAATTTATTATTATTATTATTATTATTATTATTCCATGTTAAAGTAGTATACAAAGAAGATATAGAATGTAACTTTAGCATGTGTAGATAAAATGAAATCTGTGTTCAGGCCACCTAATAAGTACACAAAAATTGGTCTTAATAGGCTGGTCATCTGTGTTTTTAGATTCTTTTGATACACGATTCACAATCAGAAAATTTGTTCATCATATGAAGCGAATATGATCTTTAAAGCAGGTTGCTATGCATGTACGATGTACAGTGTGTACATATGTGAAGTGTTTACCTCACAACAATCTCTTTCTCTTGTAACCCCTAATGCAGCACCGCTACCAATACCTTTAGATCAAATAATCATTGTACTCCGAAGGCCCACATCTTTCAGAATTCGCATCATCCTGCCTCGTAGAGGAAGGTAAGTACAGATCAATTACGTTCAATCACAGGTGTATTTGTAAGACGCCCTGCCATATATTTCAATCTGAAGAACTGTGAATGGAAAATTTTGATTAAACACAGCACCTCACTCAAAGGATTCTGTCCTGTTAAAAACAAAGAAACAAATATGAGGGCAGAGAGATGGCATTCAAGCTCTGAAAGGCTTTAAACCATATGCAATTTCAAAAAGGCTGCTGTGAAAATTTGAAGAAAAAACAAACCCTAAGAACTAGTATTTAAATTTAGTTTCTGGGGAAAACCAATAAGAGCCTATTGTCAACAAAAGGGTTCAAGTTTATTCTGCTGCCTTCCACCTCGGACAGGTTCCGTTTCCTGCGGCTTAGGGTCAGACGCCGCAGCCAGGGTTTGGATGCTGGACCAGATGGAGACGAGTTCTTGATTGTGACTGATGCTTGTCCGGAGTATACCTTCACGAATCTTCAACCAGGCACAGACTATGCCGTGGACGTGAACACAGTCGCTGAGGATGGTCTCACAGAGAGCATTCCCAATACAATCGATGTGACAACAAGTATGTGCATCTCATTTGTTTTGTCAAGATTTTTAGGGGGAAAACATGTACATGTAGAAGTTATTAATTAATGCTGAATGGTCAGCTTAACCCCAAAAAGGTTGGGTTATTTGGGTGCTTTCTCAGCTGGTGAGGGGTGGAATCCACAAACAATAAGTTAGGGATGGAATACAAAGATAAGTGATATACATTCAGATGATTAACGAGAGCGCAAGGGGGGAAAAGTACTTTAGATCAAGGCCTCGAATGGAACTCTGCTTTCATTGCCATGGACCCATCTTCTCACAAGTCACTTTTATTTTTTTAGTTAGTGTATGATTTTGTTATTTAACCCCTTCTGTGTTTTGGGAGGTATTTGATGCTCTTCTAAAAGGTTAACGTAAGCACATCTATTTGTTATGTCCTACAACAAAAATAGGTGCATGGACACACCTTGTGGTTGTGGTTGTTTGCCTGAGAGGTGTTAAGACCCAAATTCTATCCATGAATTAACCCATAGACTATGGGAACTGGGTGGCTCCTGTATTAAGATTAAAAACCCCAAATCTTAATTGTTCATACACCGAGAGTCAATTTAGGGGTTACGCATGCAGCGGCTCATTTCAGAAGAAATATTTGAATACACCGTATGTTCAATCATGGAATCCCTAACCAAACAAAAAGATATTAACCCCTACCATGCCGTGGGCGGCAATTCCCGCCCAAATGTTGGGAGTGTTAAACATTTCGTTTAGGCTCAGAATAGCTTGAAAATTCTTCCTCATACAGAAACCTGTGCCTTCAATATAATGTTTATTCCTATGCAATACATGTGCATGTATATCTTTGCCCAGATTGCTCAAGAAAATACAATCTTCTAAAGTTAATATATTGAAAGTTCATTTTTGACAATTGCTCAAAAATCTGGTGGCATGGAAGGGGTTAAAGAAATATTTAAGTTAGCTCAATAAAACGTAGTGGCGCGAAGAGATGCATCCGGAAGCAAAATGCATTTTGTTGAAAACAATAATTTTATTGGATTAAGGTAGAAACATAATTATGCCACAAAGTGCATGTACATGTAGCTCTACTACATGTACCTTGATAAGGCTTGATAATTACAAAATTTGTCATCATTATAAAAGTAAAATTAAAGCTTTCAATTCACTACAGTAGTATTATTGTCATTATTCATTACAACTGATATGAACTGACTTGATTTAATGTGATATGATTGTGGCAGCTCCTTTGGAAGAAGGTCAAATCTCCTTCAACGAAGTCACCCCCACATCAATCAGCTTCAACTGGGGAATGGTCTCGGCCGATTCCAGCGGCGCCTTCGACTTCTACCTTTTGAATCTGAAGAATGAGAACAACATTGATGTCCAGAACGTCCGTGTGAACACTACCGAGCCCAGAGAGCACACCTTCACGGGTTTGATGCCAGGCAAGCTGTACGTGGTGGAACTTATAGTCAACAGTAACAGACAGAGAAGTGCCGCTATGTTTACTCGTAAGTTAATTACCATGATGAAAAGCAGATTTTGTACCTATGTACATGTATGACGATTTTTAGGTTCAATGTGTATTGAATGCATATGAGCAAGTCTAAACTATTTTCTCATAAGTATACTGACCACATCAAGATTTTAGTACATGTATATCTGATTACTGTATCAAGTTGATAGCCCTCCTAGAGCTGGGATAAGTTAGAATATCAAGTAAAATGATATTTTAGTGTCAATTTATATCCACAATTTCATAATACAACTCCAGAAATTCTCTGTGACTTATGGGAAATACCATGGACTTGGCCACAAACATCTAAAAATGGGTATCTCCTACAATGAAAAATTATTCATGATGGAATTTGGAGGAACTAGGTTTGTGACCCTTCCACCTCCACCTTCATTTTTGTGTCTCCTGGTGATTCATTCTTTAGCCAACTAATTAAAGATACAGACCAAAATAATTTAAGATGAAGCTGAAATATTAGCACTGAATAAAAATTTGTCACCTGAAATCTTATTTTTATACATATTTTAAAACTTGGGGGTGCCTTGAGGATTAACATGCAGTTCAAGTGGGTCTCCTACATCTTTGGCTAGGTATCCGATAAGGCTAAGGCTAAGGCTAATAAACAGAACTCCTCTCTTCTCGTGGTCTTAGGCCCAGAGCGTCCAACCAATGTCATGTTTTCCGACCTCACAACGACTAGTCTCACCATTGACTGGATGCCACCAGCTACAAGCTATCACGGTTTCAGGCTATGCTGGACTTACAATGGGACCAACTCCCTGGAGCTTGGACCTTCCGTCAGGCAGCGAATGCTGTCAGACCTGGAACCAGGAGCAGAGTACCTGGTCTCACTCGCTGCTGTCGTTGGGACTGGGGTCGACCAGATCAGTAGCGAGAAGTTCAACACTATCGTCACATTACGTAAGTAAATCATGAAGCTAATACATTGTGTGCATTATTTATCAGTGATTACCGTTATGACTTGTAAAGCTTGGCTTTAAAAAAATACTAGGTATTTAAGAAAAACAAAAACTTTGCATCCTTTTATTGGTCGGCAGAAATGTTACGCACACTTCAAAAGCAATTTGAAGCCCATCTGAATAATGAAATTTTGATTTGAATTCTGCCTGCAAATGTGATTAACTATCCAAGTCCTCTTATTTCCCCGTAGTCCCTCCTGCTGAACTCCATGTCAACATCACAGACTACAACACCACCTCTGTCTCCATAGCCTGGGGGACAGACATCGCTCTCTCAGATGTCAGCAGCTACGTGATCAGCTACTGGCAGACTGCCAACAATGGGTCTCTCCAGGAGGTTGCGGTTAGTGACCCTAGCCAGACCTATTACACCATCGATGGCCTAGTTCCAGGAACTCAATATACTTTCATGGTGGATGCCTTGGGGACTGTTCAGGCAGTCAATCCCATTGGAGCCATGCAGTACACAAGTAAGTTCATCATCAACATATACTGTGGCAACATTTGCTCTTGGGTTTTTTTTGTCAAATATTGTAGGGTTGGGGTTAGGGTTGCTATTGGAAATTATGTTTAGGGTTTAGGTATAGTGTTGCATCAAGGGTTGAGTTTAGGAATTTGGTTAGTGTTGCAAATTCAAAGCAAATGCTGCTGGAGCATGCATCATACAATCAAACTGTATGATTTTCTCACTTAACACACCATTAATCATTTTGATTAAATCTTTCCAATGCTCTTTTTTTGTATTCTTACCAAAATTACATTCATATTCTCCTTTAAATTAAAGATACTGGCAGTGCATCTCTAATGGTTCTTCATTCTTTTCCAGATCCTGAGACGGTAGCCAATATTCGTGTCATCCCATCCCTTACTTGTTCAGTCCGTCTGGAGTGGGACCGACCAGAAGGTAACCTCACAGGCTATATCTTCCACTACAACGTAACCAGAGGCACCATCGTTGGTGCACCCCTCCAAGGTAACATAGAGCTCAACGGCACTGCTGGGACTGTGACGTACATGCTGGAGGGGCTGGAGAAAGACGCGTCCTCTGACTTTGTCTCCTTGGAAGTGAGGGTGACCACATTAGCGGGATCGGGAGGGGATCAAATAGAAAGCCTGGATCAGGCGGTCAAAGAACTTGGTGAGTGGATCAGTCCAGATCAATTTATTACACTCAGTGAAAATCGTACAAAGACAGACTATCAGACTATAAATGCCTTGTGAGGTGCACTATGCCTACATGTATATCATTTTGCTTTACAACTGCATTTTTTTTGTGGGGGGGGCGGTTTACCATGTCATGTGCTTTTGGTTTGATTTGATTTGATTAATTTCACCTGGTAAAAATACAGAGATATATACAAAAAATACATACATACATGTAATTATACAAAAAATACATACATGTATTAAAGGTACATAAAATATTTTCAATTTCAACAATTTTTCAACTATTTTCAGATGTCAATGTTCTCACCATCACGATTTTGGATCGTGACCAGGACTCTATACAAGCAGAGGTGAATTCAAGTATAAGCACTGGTTTAGAAAGGTAAGTTGTGTTTGAAAGATAATACTTAGTTTCGATAGCGTAAGGATTTAAAAGGACCTGCTTCATCCTTTGTAGTAGGGGGAACCTTGAGGGAAAATGGCACTTGCTTTTTCCAATCAGTAGTATTGGTTAGAAAAAATTGAGAGTCAGAGTAACTAAGTTTGCTTTTCTCCTCCCATACACGTGTGACACTGAATGATTATTTGTGAATTGATGGGAGTTCCATAAAATGGTGCATTAGTTCCTGATGAGCTTCAAATTCCATGTGAATTTGCAAAGATATTTGAATCCCCTCCCCCCCCCCCCTCCCCTGTTGAATATTTGTTCAAATACAATTTTCAATCACATCCCAACTATTAGCTAATACTGCTCAGTAATGTAACAGGATTAACAACTACAGCTGACAGCAATATTTTAATGAATTCTCTTTTTCAGCATTACTACTGGACTGTACGTTGATGAGATGGTGAATGATGACATGACAAGAAACTGTACAACCGTGAATTGCTCCTCATTCACAGTGGACTTTGATATGTTGACATCTGGCACTCTTTACACCATCTATGCTGGAGTTGTACAGAGTAGTGGACGTGAAGTTGTTCCCTTGCTTGCAAGGGCAGCTACAAGTAAGACCATATGGATTGGATTTGAGTTTAGGAGGTTGGTTCTTGACCCATTGCCCACAGGAACTGGGTGGTCTCTGTATTAAGCCTATGAGAATGAGATAATTCAGTAGTCAGTGAGTTAAAATAAATTTGGGTGAGGAGGGGAAGGGAATAAAGTTAGGAGAGGGAGAAATGATGTTCATAGGGAAGGAAGGTGCAATGGCTCAGTGGTAGAGCAGTAGTCTTGGAACTGACAGGACCCGGATTCCAAACCAAGTTGATGTGCCGGTGCCCTTTGGTAAAACATCAACCCTAAAAAAGCCGGTTATTTTGGCGCTCTCTGCCGAATCCAACCACCCCCCCCCCTTCCCCGGTATTTTGGCCATGGAGTGATGAAACTTTCTGCAACTTGGCACTCAGATAGGGTACCTTATAAAGAATAACCCTGTAAAGTTTCTTATCTATATCTCAAACTGTTTTTTAATTATCACTGATGGATTATTTACATAATGATTTTTGATGCTGCGCTGTACATATTGCTGAGAGCCAGAGGTTTGTACTTTTACACAGAGTGAACACCCTTCTGGCCCCAAACAGATGATATCATGACTCGAATTTGTTTACATTTACTGCTCTTGCATTCATTCCTGGAACCCACACAGTCCCAGAATCTGCCCTCAATCCACGATTCACCAGCATCGGCAGCGACTTTGTCGTCCTGGCTTGGGACAACCCCTCCGGGATGATCGACAGCTACAACGTCTCCTACTACCCCGTTGACGACATGACCATGCTGATGTCTGAGGAAGTTGAAGCTGACTCTGAAGGCAACGAGTTGAGAGTGGAGGATCTTGCATCGGGAATGAACTACTCTTTCACTGTGGTGTCTCTCCTAGAAGTGCGGGCCAATCTGCAGGAGATGGGTGCTCCAGTGGATGTCTTTGCAGGTGAAGATTTTTGTTATTATTGTTAGAGGTGTTGTGGTATTTTTGGTAGTCAGCAGATTGTGGATAACATGATAGTTGTTTCAAATGCCCTTGATGGCACTACTGTCTAATGGTACAGACATCCATCTATGATGTACGTACATTTGCCACTGTGCCTAGCTTAGGTCAGATATATTGGTACCCGATAGGAAGAAATAAATCCCTGATTGCTTGAGTGCCTTATCAGGGAAGTTTAGCTAAAGCCAGGGTAATATTATCATTGTTTGCATGTACATGTACATGTACATGTTTACGAAGGCAGATTTACTATTTTATCTCATCATACATTTATATTCTATCCCTCAGTTGTTGGAGAGCAGGGGAGCTTTAACATCACAGCATTCGATGAGACCAGTATAAGCATTGAATGGGAGCAACTGGAGGTGGATGAGTAAGCTCAAATTCATATCTTGTCAAAGGACACAAACAGTTTCCTTATTAGCCTTCTTTCCTTGCCCCCGACTAATTCTCACTCTTCTATGATCATTTCTCTAACATGAACTTGTACATTATGAATGAGTACTTGCTTTATTTAAATGTGATTTCAGCTTTGGCAATAATAGTATTGCTGATTTTGCTGAAAACTATTCACTGTCATTGGCATTAGAATATGCAATGGAGTGTAGTCTTGTATTTCGTAGCTGCAAAATTTATCATTGTTTTTTTAATCATTTATGCTGAATCATTCTTTCAAATAATTTCCTGGTACTACAAAATTTCAATATATTATGGCACGAAAAAGAGACATGATAATGAAATTACGGCGTCCGGGTTCATCAATGTAGTTGATTTGGGGTAATTTGTTACATACCTGAATCATTCTTTCATTAATCATGTGGGTTACAGAAATATGAAGCACATTTCACTTGTTTATTTTGCTGCACTAATTAAAGAAATGTAATCTGTTGAACCTTCTGCCTTTGCACAAATTATCCTAAAATTTACTGCAAGTATAAAACATATGTTCATAACATACTGTTAAACCACAAACCTTCGTGACATGAAACATTTGCAAATTGTTAATGACGGCCAAATTTGCAGCAAGAAACTTTCGTGAATTGCAATAATTTTATGTTGTTTTAATTGTGATTTGATTATTTCGCGGCATGAAACTTTGGCAAATCTTTACCTCTCGTGAAATTCGTGAAAGTTTCACGCACTCGAAAATTTCTTGTTTTACAGTATATACTTACATGTACATACATGTACATGTATATGACATACATGTACTGGTCGTGAATCATTGTGGAATCTGTTTTGTCCGTACAGGTACATCCTCTTCTACGATGCTGAGGAGGGAAGTTCTGGTAATGTGACAGTTTCAGCCTCTGACCCAAATACCTACACCTTCAGCGACCTAACTCCTGGTACAAGTTACACCATCAGAGTCAAGCCAGGTGTATTGACAGTACTTGAGGAGATGCAGTTGACAGGTATGTGTAGAAAACTCTGTTATTAAATTCAATCTCTTTATAACAGAAGCTATATTACAACCAGTAATGTCACAGTGACGCATGTTGTCATAACAACGCATAAATTCCCAACAACAAATAATGGAGTAGTATAGTTTTCATCTGAATGAACTAATTTCTGGCCTTGAAATTAATGCGATGCCTTGAATTAAAGTTTAAAGAGACATTGAATACACATGGCAGCACTACACGTAGACTTAAAGATTAAAAACACTTTAAATACACAGGTGAGCTAACGATTGCGTGTTTCAGGTGTAAATAAACTCAAAATCTGCATGGCGAAATTGATATTTTACTTTAAACTTAACCCATCCCATAACTTTCAGTGGCAGAAATTAGTTTATTCAGACGAACATAGTGCTCATTATGTGTAGTTGTGACGTATTACGTCATTGTGACATTACCGGATGTAACCAGCCGTTACTGACTAACGGGGATATTTCAAATGCTCCACTTAGCAACCCTGATAGAGGATATACTGCTAGGCCCATTCCAACCAAACTTTATGTACAGGACGTGATACAACCTACTGTAAGACAAATCTGACTAAGCAATTTTTACAACTTATGTAATAGTTTGTTTTTCTGCTTGGCTTTAGTTTGATGATCAATTTTTTAGATCTTATTCAATTTTAAACAGTTATGTTGTACATTAGAGCCTTGTATCAACACTGATTCTGTTTTCTTCCAGTACCAAGTCCCCCAGCCAACTTCAGATCCACAATTGTAGCAGCCAAGACTATAACAGTTAGTTGGGATCAACCAACAGATGGCGGTAGTGATATGTATACCATCACCTACAGTCCAGCTGGTGGGCGGCCAGTATCTCCGCACACTCCGTCGTCTGGAACGTCAGTGACGTTTAGCAACCTCACACCGCAGACCGATTACAACTTTACTATCATAAATGTGTTCGGATCGCTGGAAAGCCAGGCAGATACGATTATGATAAGTACGTACATGAAATCTCATGATTGTTTTCAATTTATGTTGGTTTTTGGAGGTGTCATGGCACATTGGTTCACATTCACTTGAATGTGGGTCAGAATGTCCTTTGGCAAGACATTAATCCACATTTGCCACCCTCTACCCAGGTGTATATAGGTATGCGATGTGCTAGAGCGCTACATACACTATATATTGCTGCTCAGCTTTGACCGGGGTATTAAAAAATGGAGTGCCAGGTGCATCATTGCATGACGGACATGAATGCTGGACAAAAAGCCACCATTGTCATTTGTCTTTTATTTAACCAAGTATACATATACATCTGCCCAAAGTCTCAACCTGACAGTAAACCGAGGACACAGAATTAACCTTGACCTGGACTGACCTTGATAACACAAACTTAGTTAGATATTCATGATGAATATTTTCTCTTCATTACTGATGTTTGTCCTTTTTCCCCTTTTTTCAACGCAGCTACATCTGCCCAGATACTCAACCTGACGATAAACCCTGTAGACAACACAGAATTCACTGTGACCTGGATGGACCTTGATAACATGGCCTTTGACCAGTACTGCCTCAGGTATGAACCATTTGATGAGCAGGGAGAGAACAGGCAGCAGGAAAGCTTCTCAGTCACCCGGACATCTCTATCAGCCCGATTCTACGGTCTGGACCCGGGGCAGGAGTACACAGTTCATGTCTTCAGCTGCAACTCACCCTCGGTGATGACAGACCATGGAAGTGAAAGCATTGCATACAGATTACGTGAGAGACTCTTGTATAATTTTCATTCAATTTACCGGCAGCGCTGTAAAAGATATGTCAGATAGAACTGTCTGCAAAAGTGAATTTGTGCCAACAAATTCCCTTTAAAGTGTTTACTATAATTCAGCAACATTAGAGAAGAATAACACCCCCACACCCCCTCAAAACAAAAACAAAAACAAAACATCAGCAGATAATCCAATGCCAAAATGTGAGCCTATTCCCAAAATCATAAAACTACTTCTATGTGGTTACTGTACTTAGTAACCGATAAGAGAACATTTTTGCGTTCATATCAGCTGATGTTTTGGTGGTTTCATTCTCCTTTAAACACTACATAGTTTTTTTACATACAGTCAAACCTGTCTTAGCGGCCACCTGTCTATAGCGGCCACCTGCTTATAGCGGCCACCAAAAAATCCCCCGCAGGAAATTACTGTTTTGTAGACCCTGCATATAGCGGTCACCTGCCTAACGCGGCCAGCGGCCACCCATTATGTATCCCTCGGACAATATCTGACCGTGTATAGCGGCCACTATTGTCGAGTCGAGCCGTAGCTTCATGCACAAAAAAGTAGTTTTTGCCATAGGCGCGATGTGTTTACCGAGTCCTAGCTCAGTCACACTCTCACACAAACGTCGTGAATAGATTCTACAATGGCCATGAAGATCTAATAGTTTCACCACAAGAATTAAGCACTATTATAGTTCGTTTACGTAATCTTCGCAACATCCAGCTGCAATCCCCTGCACTTTAGTTGTATTGTTCTCCTAAGCTATAGCGGTCGGCATTGCATTGATATTGATCGCCATTGCGCAATAGCGCAGGCTCGTACACTTCAATATAATTTTTTATTTTTAAAAGATTTATAAAAAAAAAAAATTAAAGCGTTAAAACTTTTGAAAAAAATAATAAAGGATTGATTTTTTTTAGAAAGTGAAAATAATAAAATACTACCCAAGTATTATTTTTTTTAAAGATCAATAATAACGATTTCATGTACGAGAGATTGTCCTGCTGAAAAACGGCGTGAAAACTAGACTCGGATCGTCCACCGGCGATCCAGGCCATTGTCAACGTTCGCAATTTTGACGAATGCAAGCGAGCACCTTCTAGTTCTATCGCCTGTTCTCAAAAACAGTTAAAACTTCTTTTAAACCATTCAAAAGGCAAATATTTATTGAATGAAAATTGATTGCACGATTTTATTCAAAAGATAAACTTATTATTGTAATTTTTTGACAGGAGGCAAAAGCATGATTAGACATCGTTTTTAGACTATAAAAATCAAGAAAAGCAGTCTACCGCGGTGGTACGTACGTGGTAATTTGAGGGAAAATTCATTTTACACAGACATGACAGATTGCTCGTATATCTATTGTTTTTCTCATTTATTGACAACAAAGCATATTATTTTAGCATTTATATATCATATGACATGTCATACGTCAAATCTGTTGATCTATAGCTTGTTTTCCTAAGTGATATATATGGATGCATGTACACTAACTTTGTTGCGTGTAACAGTGTATGTGCAAAAAAATAAAAATGGCCGCCGACCTGTCTATAGCGGCCACCTGTCTATAGCGGCCACTTTTTCCGTTTCCCTTCGGTGGCCGCTATAGACAGGTTTGACTGTATTATACTCTTTAATACATTAAGCTTATTCATACTGGGTTTTTTGTCAGAGCAATTCATTTTTCTTCATTCTCCTTTAAACACTGCATACATATTATACTTTTTAATACATTAAGCTTATTCATACTGGGGTTTTTGTCAGAGCAATTCATTTTTCTTCAGTGGTGATGGTCAGGTTGACACCCCTTCCAAGATATTTGCCATTATGTTCCAATCAAGACCAAATATTGCACATTTCTTCTAGTCAGTACTTAACAAAAACACAAGGTCTTGACGATATTACTGTATATGTCACACAATAGGCTCTGTTTCCAAAGCAAAATCAAAAAGTTTCTATTCATTCAGAGTTACTAATTATTCTTAATGTACATGTACATGATTGTGATGTATTATGTTCAGCTCTGACGGGGCATATGCATGTAGTCTGTATTATCTTAAGTTCTATTTTTAGCTCACCTGAGCCTAAGGCTCGAGTGAGCTATTGCGATGGAAATTTGTCCGTCGTCCGTCGTGCGTCGTGCGTCGTCCGTCGTCCGTCGTCCGTCGTCCGTTAACTTTTTTACATTTTCATCTTCTTCTCCAAAACCCATGATCGGAATTCAACCAAACTTGGTATGAATCATCCTTGGGGGTAGGGGACCCAAAGTTGCTAAAATGGTACATGTGGCCCCCAGGGGGGCCCAGGGGGAGGGCCCCCAATTGTAAAAGCTATGTAAATTTCAAACATCTTCTTCTCCAGAACCAGGCATAGCTCAGACTTGGTATTGTGTATGGAGATACCTCTATAGATGAAGAATGAATGTTGTTCATGAAATTTCTCTGAGTGGCCCTATAGGGGCCCTGTGGGGGTAACATACTGGAGGGGGGGGGGGGCGCTGCCAGGCAAAATGTACATTCTGATCTTCTTCTCCAAAACCCATGATCGGAATTGAACCAAACTTGGTAGGAATCATCCTTAGGGGTAGGGGACCCAAAGTTGCTAAAATGGTACATGTGGCCCCCAGGGGGGCCCAGGGGGAGGGCCCCCAATTGTAAAAGCTATGTAAATTTCAAACATCTTCTTCTCCAGAACCAGGCATAGCTCAGACTTGGTATTGTGTATGGAGATACCTCTATAGATGAAGAATGAATGTTGTTCATGAAATTTCTCTGAGTGGCCCTATAGGGGCCCTGTGGGGGTAACATACTGGAGGGGGGGGGGGGGCGCTGCCAGGCAAAATGTACATTCTGATCTTCTCCAAAACACATGATCGGAATTCAACCAAACTTGGTAGGAATCATCCTTAGGGGTAGGGAACCCAAAGTCGCTAAAATGGTACATGTGGCCCCCAGGGGGGGGGGGCCCAGGGGGAGGGCCCCCAATTGTAAAAGCTATGTAAATTTCAAACATCTTCTTCTCCAGAACCAGGCATAGCTCAGACTTGGTATTGTTTATGGAGATACCTCTATAGATGAAGAATGAATGTTGTTCATGAAATTTCTCTGAGTGGCCCTATAGGGGCCCTGTGGGGGTAACATACTGGAGGGGGGGGGGGGCGCTGCCAGGCAAAATGTACATTCTGATCTTCTCCAAAACACATGATCGGAATTCAACCAAACTTGGTAGGAATCATCCTTAGGGGTAGGGGATCCAAAGTTGCTAAAATGGTACATGTGGCCCCCAGGGGGGCCCAGGGGGAGGGCCCCCAAGTGTAAAAGCTATGTAAATTTCAAACATCTTCTTCTCCAGAACCAGAAGTTTATCTAGAAGTTTATCTTGAAGATGAATAAAAAAAAGTTGTTCATGACATTCTCAGGGTGGCCCCATAGGGGTCCTGCGAGGGCGAGGTTAATATGCAGGAGGGGAAATGTACATTCTTTGCATGATTTGTTGTATGATTCAACCACACTTGGTGGGAATCATCCTTAGATGTAGGAGATTCAAATAATACATGACATTGTAGACCATGGGGTGGGGAATTATGTTAATTTCTAACATCATCTCATGTACATCCTCCTAGTTGTTTCAATTTCTAACATATCTCCTGGTGGTGCTAGAGAGAACATGCACTAGATGTGAATTGATCCACCTCAGGTGAGCGTCGTGCCCCCTGGGGCTCTTGTATTAAACTCTAATTGTAGTGCCTTGAGTGATGTTTGCATCAAAAGAGTGCGCTGTAGACATTTATGATATTTTACTCTCTGCAAGTTTCACCTTCCACCTCCGACAAAAAGTAATTTAAGTGTCAATATAGAGTCTTTTGTCTTCAGACTACCATTAGAAGTCAACCATCTTTAATATGATTCTTTGTCTGCACAGCACCGGCTGCCATCGCTGAGATCCGCGTCACCGAAGGATCTCTCGGTCCTCGCGCAGTGACGCTTGACTGGGACCATCCAGAGGGAATTCGCGGAACGTACGAGGTGACCCTCGACCCGGCCGACGAGGGCTCTGTGAATAATGGTCCGCTCCCTGTGGACATCGACAGCGATATGAACAGTGTCACCATTGAGAACTTGGCTGCTGGCAAGGGCTACACTGTCGGAATTACTGCTATCAGCGGGGACAAAAGAAGCGAAGTCACAACCTTAGATCTATACACATGTGAGTGTAAAAGATACATGTTTATTAACTACATACAGTGGAAACTCGCTATAAAGGGCTACGATATACATTGTAACAAGATTCCTGATATACATGTAACAAGTTAATCTTGCAGGTCTCAGGTCTCTATCTTCTTTTGTTTTTATGCCTTCGCCTTTGCTAAATATGATACAATCTATTGTATATATGTTCATGAAAATTTACATGTAGCTGACTTGCATATAGCTTTATACAGATTAACATAATCACACAGCGTAGAGTCACAGACTTGATTCTTTCCAATTGTTTCAGAGCCCTAAAAAATATACTGGACACATGAGTAGAGAGAGCAAAATTTGTGCACACACTGACCATTTTCGTTGCATATCCATATTATGTTTGATGTCAGGATTAAGCTTTAAAATCCTTAAATTGGCAACATATTGAGAGGTTTAATTTCATATTTTATTCAAATTTGGGAATTTTTCCAACTTTTTGTTAAAGTTCCTAACCATCTATGTTGTTTTCAACGACATTACATAGAACCATGTTGCATTAAATTAAAATATTATTGTTGCCAATTTGAAGAAAAAAATGTGATCAATTTAGCCCTTGAATAATTCCTGTCATGAAAGGGTTAACTTGTTGACTACTGAATTTCCTTATTCCCATAAGCTCTATACAGGAAGCATACACAGTCTGGGCTTAGAGTCACATCTGTCATACTTCGTGTCTGGTTTTTTTTTTTCATTTCCAGTACCTGATCCTCCTCAAAACCTTGTCATCTCGGAAATCGAGGAAGAAACGGCGAGAGTATCCTGGGCACGTCCCGCTGAGGAGAACATCCCCATCAGTGAGGTCATCTTGACGACGATGCCAGAGACAAGTACATTAACATGTGAGTCGAGGAAACGGGCCATAGAATGGTTCAGAAATTATTTGGATGCTAATAAAACTCAAAGATGATGCACCACTTTTATAGAGCTCAATGCTAATGAAAGCATATAAATATATTCATTCGGAACAGACCAGTTCACAGTTTAACATGCACAGTTTTTAGTAGAATTTACAGACGCTTTTCTTTCGTGAGCTGAGTTACAAACTATTCCATTCACCACTTGTAAGGTATTATTATGTATTTCAATCTTCAGTATGCAGATTATATGACATATTAAGCTACTGTCTGAGATAAGCCTCTGACAGGCTTTAGGGTTATTAACTCTTAAAATTGTACCAAAATGTGATCAATGCTTACTTTTCAAATGTCTGCACTTCATTAAACCATTTATTATTTCACAAAATATTGCGTACAAAACTCATTTGTTTACCATTGTTTAATGTTGAAATAAATAAACTTAAATTTAAGGTAATATCTTTTTAAAAATCTGTAATTTTCTCTGAAAATTTCTATGGTAGTATATAATTATAATCATATATTTAGAATGCTTGATTTATGCTCAAAATGTTGATATACATTGACTACCATATTCCTTTCCTGTGGTCAAGCAATTGGTGAATGAAAATGGCAAGTCTATCTGTCACATATACGTATCGGCATTGAAAGAGTTAACAGCAGTTGCAGAGGTATACTTTTTTTAATTGTTTTTAATCCCAGTGGTAGATTATTACTGTAATATAAGCTGAACTGAATGTGTTTTTTGTTTCTTCTCCTAGTGGATGTGGATACAGTTTTCAACACAACAGTTGTGTCCAATCTGGTCCCAGGGCAGACGTATACTGTTGGACTTGCCTCAGTGATACGTCCACAACCAAGTGAACAAGTGACTGGAGAACGTGAGGTGTCATCCCCCTTCCTAATGAGTGAGTTTTGCTATGACATATCATTGATTTTATGAAAACATCTATTTTAAAAACCTGTCCATAAAGACTACCTATTGCAAAAAAATGCTTTTCCTGTAACCTTTGAAATGTCATTATTCACAGTTCTCACTGTATAAAGTTTTTTTGGGGGGATACATACACATGTACAGTATAGACATTATTTTCTTACTGAAACTGAAGGCGTAAGGCCGTTGCAATTTAATCCTTGATTCTCATTAAGCCTGAGTCGAATCGATTGGTTAGCCGGTGTTCGATCGAAGACATCGAATCCCGAATTCGTTTTGGCAAATCCGGTGCATCGATTTGTAGTCCGCCAGATTTTTGACTACCGTAGCCACCATGAAAAAAGCAAATAAAAAAAGAAACTCCGTAACGTACAGCATATATACTAGCAGAGAACGTGAAGGCGACTTCAAAGTTCAAACTGTTGGCTAACTTTCGCTAATTCGCTCGCGGAGGACGTCGCGCTTTACCTGTGCTTTCTCTATGGAAAAATCGTTTTGTCATTACGAACTGGAGTTTACGATAATATTCTTGCACTCTCTCTGCATTGTCAATTTGACAATTGTATAATTGAACATGATAAATACGGGCATGAGTACGAGTGTACGCAATAACTAATCACACTCTCATCAAATTGGCAATTACTTCTGAATGATCTATATCTGAAGCGAAGCTGAATGAAGTCGAGTCATGAGCGACGAAAAGTTTATTTTGTAATGTTTTTTTTTTTGCATCGAACAAACGTGTTCCATTCAGCTCTCCAAAGACAAAGTAAGATTATTAATTCTTTGAATTTAAATCATTGTCGGGTGTGTCAACAATGAGCATCGCTTCGTGTGACACTAGAGTGATATTTTGGCTAGCCATACGGACTAGAAATTTAAGATTTTGGCTCGTCCGCTGTGATTTTTACTAGCCATACATATGCCCGCGATGCCAGCGGACTGGTCACCGGTGCATGGTGCGTGCACTGCGTGCAACTGTGTGCAACTCTGTTTTCACCGCCCATCATTTATCGATGCACCGGTATTCGATCGAATCAAAGCCGTCGAATACCGGATTATGAAATATTCGATATGACTCGGGCTTAATTCTCATTCAGATTTTTCAAAGTGAGAAGAGGATTCCATGTTATTCGATATTTGATATTTCCATTGTACACTCAAATCCTATGGAGTCAGTTTCAAGAATGTACATTAACATTAACTGTTGGAAGATTCTTAACATGTTGAATACTTAGTCGGAGATTTCTCACGGTGCAGTCAGTGTAAAATGTGTGTTACATCATAAAATTCCAATCTCATCCAAATGATCGAACGGTGCCAATCACCTTAAAACTCATCTGTGTTACAGCTGGAATGAATGTGTAAAATAAAATTTATTTCCATTTCTTATATAGTACCAAACATTATTACTTTACTCAACCTTATGCATAAGAATTATTGAAAATTACATTTGAGTTTCTTTTTTGTCCATTACTTTTTGGTTTCTTATTTTTTTAATGTTGTTTAATGTTGAAATAAGGTAATATCTTTAAAAATCTGCAATTTTCTCTGAAAATTTCTATGGGAGCATATACTTATAATCATATAACTATAATCATATAAACTCATTCATTCATTCATTCATTCATATATTTGGAATGCTTGATGTATGCTCAAAATTTTGATATACCTGTACTTTGACCTCCATATTCCTTTCCTGTGGTCGATCAATTGGTGAATGAAAATGACAAGTCTATCTTCAAATATATACGTGACATCGGCACTGAAAGAGTTAAGTGATGTTATTTTGTTTTGAAATAGAAGACTTCCAGTGGTTAGATAATGGTACTTACATGTATACATGTAATTTATGTAACCTGCTCTCCTCCCTTCTGTACAGGACCTGCGCAACCAACAGGTATCACCTGGACCAACACTGACTTGACGCTCGTTAGCATAACCTGGCAACCAAGCGAGGGTGTGGTCACAAGATACCAGTACACCTATGGCTTGTCAGGTTCATCAGCACAGACCAATGGAACCACCACGCCCAGCGAAACCACCGTCCAACTGTCGGGTCTGACGGCAAGCAGGCTTTACGAGTTCCGTCTATGGGCCGAGAGCGATCGCACGGTTGGGGTCGAGACGAAGGCCAGCGATGTCGCAACAGTCGCTATCAGCACAAGTAAATCTATGTCTTCCTTATTTGTAGCCCTGTGTCCTGCATGTAATTCTGCTTTCATTGGAAGTGTAAATGTAAACTGGATCTGTTATTTATAGGCTTAGTTTAAGCCGGGTTTAACTAACCACCCCAGATCTAGATGTACATTGTAGGTATAAGTTATTGCTTATAGACTTTATACACTGAGCTGAAATTTAGCATTATGTTTAACTCGTTGCGGGATCGCTCACTATTTTGTGGTACATGAACCTTCAGACTATTATTGTTGCTCAAGTGGAGTAACTGCTTCTTTTGTCACCTGGACTTTAACTTCACTATTACTTTTCGACAACAATATATTTTGTTCCACATTTTCCTTAACCTTTTATTTCTGTGAAGGATTTTTCACCTGACATTGCTAAATGTACATTTACTCTGCATGCCTCTCTCGAACAGTTATGTAACAGACACTTTTGTGTGCAAGAAACTTCGCGAAATTTGCGAGTTGTCCAAATATGTGAAAGTTTCATACTGCATTAAATGATTGTATTGCAACACCAAATATCTGCAGTTTGAATTTCCATGATACGAAAATTACTGTTGTTAATGATTTATGAAAGTTTTGGTTTTTACGGTAACTTTTATAAGCCCATTGCCTCCATGAACCATGGGGTTCTAGTACTAAGCCTTTGTGAATGGCACATTTCAGTACTCGGTGGGTTAATGCCTCTCTTTGATTTAAAAATCTTTTAGAGCCGAACAGTCCACCATCTTTTGTCGCCAGTGGAGCTACCGCTACTTCTATCACGTGGACATGGACCACTCTATCTGGTACCATAACCAATTATGTGATTTCAATCAAGGATGACACAGGGGCTAGCATCAACACCCTAAGTGTAAGTGAAATGAATGTTATTGTCTCTCCTTCTAATTAATAGTGTTTTTTTTTTTTAAATCTTGCTTACACTATTTTATACTCTAAATTCATTTCTTGCACACACATGTACATGTAGAAGGAATATTGAAGGAATATTGGTAACATAGTTAGCAATATTAAACCTTTAAGTCACTTAGGATTTCGCGTATTGTAGCCATTTACTCACTGAACTTAGTCTGAGTAAACCATCTTGTGGCATAGACTCTCTGCTGTACGCAAAATCTTTCCACAGTAATGCATCGCTTCAATGCGGATTCTAAATGGCTTATGTGTAGAGATAGCACACACAAAGTTTCAGCACCCAATATCCTGTACAATACATTTTGCTGCAGTATTACACAGCTCAAAGTCCACAGGCGGTCCTGGGCTGTTTAGTGAGTAATGGGAAGGGCGGTCCCGGGCGGTTTAGTGACTAAAAGCTGAAAGTGGTCATGTTTAGTTTTTGACCTTGCATAAAACATTCTTGTAAACTTCTGAAATTTATCCAATAAAGTTACTGACAGATTGTGCAAGTCAACAAAGAGAATTCATAATTTTACTAGTACCTCACAGAGAGTGTATGGTATATTTCATTTCATATCCCACTTTATGATAAAAGACATTTATTCCACAAATGGTTACGATTCAAATAGGTTCAATTTTCAATTTCAGTTGATTTATTTTAAAACAAAACACAAACAGTTACAATTCAAATAAATGTGTAGGTTCAATTCAAATTTCAATTTATTCATTTCATAAAATACGCACAAAAATATCAAGTTAATGTATATACACGTAACGTTATTCTCGCAATTTCTTTCACATTTATATATATACATATATATATATATATATATATATATATATAAGTGTAAGGAAATAACATATACAACAGCTTTGGCAAATCTCGTGGAAATAAATACAAATGTGAAAGAAATTGCGAGAATAACGTTGCGTAGCTCAATCAAAGTTCCCCAGAGCTGTCCTCCCTTTTTGAAATTTTTGCAAAGGCTGAAAAAATGTCTCCGCCGGGAATCGAACCCGGGTCGAACCCGGGTCGTTCTTTATATATATATATATATATATATATAAAGAAGTGTGTAGGATCTAACACCCTAAAAAGAGAGTGGCTTTATATTGGAGGGGGATCCATAAAGATAAATGACAACTTAGTGATGAAGCAAATAGAAAAGCATAAAATGAGAAATGGATGTTATAATAAACACCTGTTGAGACACTGGACATATAGAATTGCTCAAAGCAGTATGTCTCATGATTTGTTGAGTCTATCTAAATACTGTACATACATTGTATCTACTTGCTTTTAATGTTTGTATAGGTACAAGGCCTGAGTCATACCGAGGAGAATCTGTTTTCATTCAGAACTTATTCAGCCACTCTCCAGGCTCTCTTCAACAATGTTCCCAGTGATCCCATTAGTGCAGCCCCGAGAACCACATTACCATCAAGTAAGTTCCAAGTCACTGGCTCCTTGCCAAAAGAGGATAATGCAACCGCGTTATGGAAATTTTTTTCCGATGTTCAACTAAAAGGGCAATCCCACCTTTGTAAAGAGCTGACTTGTGTGAAAGCAGAAAAATTTGTTCACATGGGTTCTATTGAACAATGTATTGAATCTGTATAGAAGAGAACAATTAAAGGGCAATCCAACCTTTGTATTATTATGATTTGCGTGAAAGCAGAAAAATCAGAGAAGCAGATTGAACAAAACTCGGACAAGCCTTAAGAAAATTATGTCTTTTAAAAAGTTCTAATCACTGTACGTACATGTATGGGAATATCAAATTGGCTGTATCTGTATGGTCACTGTGATGTAGCAGTGGTCAACGTTCCCATTCACTCCAATGTACAAAATGACTAAAATGTCAATTTTTCAAAATGTATAACTCATTTGGATCTTTTTCTTTTTGGAAGGCCATGCAGCTATAACAATATGCTAGCTACAATTTATATTGAGTACTGCCCCAAGGGAAAATGTGCTCAGACGAAAACCAAAATTTAAAGATTATTCGGTGTACGACAATTGGGAGAGTTGACCATGAATACATCACTATCGATTCACCAAACTGCCAATTTGAGATTCGCATAGATGTAGGGATCTCATTTTTCAAACATTCATAAGTTTCTTATTCTTTGTCCGATTTCTTCCAAACTTTCACCATCCTGTTTCTCTTATTTTTCCCCTTTCACACAAACCAGCTTCTTACAAAGGTTGAATTGCCAATTGAATACATGTTCATGCAACTCTCAAGTGTAAACCTTTACAACTTTGAGAAATACCACCATTGAGAGCAGGTTTTAATGCAATTGAACTGACACCTTTTGATCAGCGTGCTTTAGTTTAATACACCAGGTTTGACTTCATGAATACAAGCCTTTATCTTTAACATTCCCTTTATGTCCTCCCAACCGTCCCCAGTGCCCAGTGAGGTCCGTGGACTCACCTTCACCAAGACTGGTATCATCGATGCAGAGGTCAGCTGGTCTTCTCCTCTGCTTCCCAACGGCAACATTGCAAACTACACCCTGACTATCTACATCTCGCTTGACGATGGCACCCTTTCTCCAGTAAGTGTAGTCAGCCATAAGAAATCCCGCCCACAATTTTCAGTGTTAAACATTTCGTTTATGCTCAGAATGGCTTGAAAATTCTTCCTCATACAGAAACCTGTGCCTTCAATATAATGTTTATTCTTATGCAATATATCTTTGCCTAGTTTGCTCAAGAAAAAGTCTCATTGATAGTTAATACTTAAGTCTTGAAAGTTCATTTTTAAATACTGCTCAGTAATCTGCTGGGTTAAGGTGTAAATAAATCAGTTTAGTTCCTCAAGTTAGCACCAATTTTCCTTAATTCCCCTCTTACATGTACATCAGTATGTATAGTTTATGACAATCAAAATACATATGATATGAATCGGTGTGAATAGAAATTACAACATTCAACAACAAAAAAATTTGTTACATGATAAATAGTGATTATAAATTCCACTATGCACGGCCAATTTAATGACTACAATGCTTATTTTTACTTAAGTTGTACATATTCATGAACCCACGGTTTTCTGCGAGTTTTGCTCTTTCTGCCGGTGTATCATGTGTAATTTATGGCATTCTCGATCAAACGATAGTGTCAAAATGTCTCCAAGAGGGGACACTGAACTGCTAATAGTTCATTGGCCATTCTGTGATATTGATATTGATAACAGTTTAAGAGTTTGAAGTTTATTTCTTCCACCTCTACAAGCCACCTATTAAAAGAGGAAAGTGTTTCCGACAAGTATTCTGAGATGATCCTTAACCCATTGAATGCCGAACCCAAGATAATCTTATTGAATCAATTATGGAAGTATAAACAGTAAAACAAATATCAAACTGGATCCAATAGGTTAAAGTCATCAATATTATGCCCGTGTTGTATTCACGTCAACCAATTTTTTATTTTACTTCTTTTCCAAAAAGTTTGGGCAAACCTCCACCATTAGTGCTGTAGAGGGACAGACAGATTACTCACAGGCCGTGGTCGACTTGACCCCCGGACAGTACTATGTTTTCTCTGTGTATGCTACCAACCAAGTGGCAGCTGGTAACCAAAGACTGACCTCCAGAACCCTATTTGCTGAGACAGGTATGGATAATGATAATGATGATGATGATAATGATGATAATAATATGGATAATAATAATTATAGTAGTAATAATAATAATAATAATAATAACAATAATTACTCTCATTGCGACGTTAGGGCAAATCCATTTATCTCAGCCTATTGTTATCATTCGCCTTAACGCACGGTTGCTTTCAACTTCAAATATTGTGACGGAATAAACCGCATTGATAGGATTCGCTCTAACATAGGAAATAATGTTTTAATAATAGTAAGAACAATAATATTAATAGTAATGATAATAATTATAATGATAATAGTGATGATAATGGTAGCAATAATTATAATGATAATTATGATGATAAAAATTAATAGTAGTAGTTATAATAATAATAATTAAAGTAATGATAAAGAAATTAATATGCCAATGATAATAATCATTTACTAATCTTTTAAGATTGTGTGCGGCAGGTTCAGCTTGTCTTGTGAACCTCATAAATTATGTGAGTCTTTTGTTAGATAAGGCTCAGATAAAATGTTTTAAAAATCTAATCACTATATTATATATTCATTGCTTTTGTGCTTTTTTTGTAGCTCCACCGGCTCCACCTTTTGAAGCAACTCCTTTGTTGGTTTCCAGAGGTTCATCTATCACTATTACCTTCCCCAACCTCTTTGATACCAGGTTCGGACGCATCGTGCGCATTGCAATTATTGTGAAGGAACGTGTAGATGGCGGTAAGTGTTGAAGATATTGTGGTAGAAGTAACTGACTTCAAACATTTATATTTTTTGTTACAAATACTGTTTAATAGCTTCCTCCCTGCAGTGGTCGGCAAATTTCACCCAAGAACGTGACTGTTGAACATTTTGTTTGGACTCAGATTAGTAACATTTTTCTTCTAGCAACAGAATCAGATATCCTCAATGTGAAGTCCATTTTCAAGATATATACTGTAAATACACCCAGGTTAAATGAGAGAAGCCTTACAAGTTCAAAATTTGATACTTGAAAGTTATTTTATGACAATTGTTTAAACACTTGGAGGTACAAAAAGGGTTAACATCAACTTAAAGACCACCACCGAGTTCTCATTCCATGTGATCAAAAACTTACCTGAAGGTGACAATAACATGACACCAATCAACAATTTTGTTCAATAAAGCGCAGTACAAGATTACTGTAAAACTCTCACGTAAGGTCTGCAAGTCATACTCCGGGCTAGACATCAGGAAAAACTAAAAGTCAACAGATAGTAACTGCACCCAAAGTGCTCCTTCTGCATCATTTCGAGGAAAGTTCATGAAAGAAAAGACAAAGTTGAGATTTACACGTTTCCCCCTTATTAGCCCTGCTACACTACATCATTAGAAAGTCAAAAAGGTGCGTGGCGTGAAATGCAGCAGTTTGAAATATGCGGCAAAATTTGTCTAGATAGGCGGGGGGCTCATTAAGGGTTAAGCAAAGATGGAGTTGTGGGCATTACAGGAAATTCATGCTAAATTCAAGGTAAATCCACGCAAATTCATTTTAAATTCAAGGTAACCTCAAGGTTAATTGAAGTTAAATTCCAGGTAAAATGTGATCTGAAGTTTTCATTTTTCATGGTCTGACTTACTACAGATACTGCTGTCATTACTGCCAAACGCCAGACGACAGCTGAGCTGACCTGGGCCCAAGCCAGACTGACACGCCCTGTCCCTGCCTACCAAACCACACCCAACGATTATGACCCATTCGCCGATGGGTCAGTGTCAGCGACATACACCATTGGGTCAGAGTCTTGCGATGCTAATGACCTTACGGCCTATTGTAATGGAGCTCTCTATCCTGGATCTTCTTACAGGTAAAATACATATACACAGACAAATAAAAGTACATGTACATGGGTAATGTGTATCGTTATCACAGAAAAGAATTTTGAGAATTTGCAAGCATGAAAGTGTATTTTCTTTATGGAGTATTACATTGTTAAAGCATAGATAGACTCTCCAATGTAATATATGCCTTATGAATTCATCTTTTGTAGTATTATTAATAGTAGTAAGAATAGTATTGAAATTATCTTTATTTGTAGTAGAACTATTGTTATTATCATTATTGTAATTATTATTGATTTTTGTTTTACTATATTTTAAAGGATATTACTAGGAATAGCAAAAATCTTCATTATTTAGCTTGTGTACGTGTACATATACATGTATGTCCCACTCATGTGCCTGAGCATTTCAACAGAGTGAAGTTCATTAAGATACACATACATGTACATGAATGACTTTAAAATCAGACAATATCTTCTTTGTGTGCTCAGATTTGCCATTAGAGCTTATGGTGCCGACGGCAAGTTTGCGGATACAGAATTCAGCGCTCCATTTAGAACAGGTATGTGCTGCGCTTTTGTTCTGTAAATACAGATACAAGATGCCTGTAAACATAGTAGTGTAAAATTTGACAGGCTTTTACATGCCATGCAGTCATTCTTCTTTTTTTTGTTTACTGTATCGGATGTGAACTTCAAAATTTCTAATTTAAAGTTTTTTAAATTGTTGGGTCCGTGAATGTACTACATATGAATGAAAATATAAATATTCTCATGATTATTTTTAAGAATGAAGCAAAAAAAAAAATGGGTAAAAATTTGTGTCAGGGTTAATTTGTTGATATTCACCTCAGAGTGTTGAATTGCTGTAACTGCATAATGCTTTTTAGTTTAAGCTTTTGCTAAATTCGTCTTTATGATATGATCATGAAGCTCACGTACAATTTTGGTAATCCCCCCCCAAAAAAAAACAACAACTTTCTGTCAGATTTTTTTAAAAGTAGAATATCATATGTATGTGAGATGAAAAACAATTTAGATCCCACCAAGGATAAATAATTTCACATATGAATAATGACCAGCACATAGGGCCAAAACCAACGCATGCCTGTACATGTACGTCCCTGAAATAATACATGTATGTCATGGTTTGAGCTTACGCATTGACAGAGTGGATCAATGACCTTGATTTTGAATTTATTTCTGATATTTGCACTTTTATGCATAGGAAATCATAATTGCAGCATCAAACTGTAAGGCACATGACTGTTTTCATTCATTGAATAATATGACCATATAATAATGATAATGATAATAATCATGGCCTTATTTATTCAGGGTAGTCTCTTCAGAATTAATACATGTAAATGTATTATTCGGTGCAATCATATTATTACCCTGGGATCAGGCATGATAAGGCACTTAAGAGGTAGTACAGTATCTTGCTTTCAGTTGCCAGGACTTAACATTATTTCTAACCTATGCTGATTTCAGATCCCGACAGAGGAATCTTTGTCATTCCTGCAATCGTCCTTGCCATCATCGTGGTCATCCTACTCATTGTCTTCATGGCAATGGGATTCGGATGGTGAGTAAATACTTTGACAGTGTGTGTGTGTGGGAGGGGAGGGGGGAGTGTGCGAATTTGTGTGGGTGGGTATGTGTGTGTGTGTGGGCAAGAATCTGATGACTGGGGTAAGGATATATATTGTTATGGAGAGCAAGAGAGTTAATACAGTCACAATTTGTGTTAGGTGCGTGTTGGGATGTGTGGGGGGGGGCAAGAATCTGATGACTGGGGCAGAGTTATACATACAGAGATTCAAGACACAGGAAGTCTCATCTGATTGGTCAGTCCTTTCATGGAGCTTCAAATAGTTCCCTCCCTCATAGAGAATATTATGTGAGAGGGAACTATTGGAAGTTCCATTATCCGCCATGTTGTAAACTAAGACTGCGTACGCGTATTATGCGTGTGTCATAACTCTCTCTTCAACATGTTCTGGACTGGTGTAATAATACATTCAATGTTTCTTTTTAGATCATTAGGACCTTTTATGTGTCAGTTAGCCAAGGGGATATATCAGAGAATGCATAAGACATGAACTTCTTTTTCTCACACTTAACTAATCAATTTGATTTAAACATCCAATTGGTTTTTATTTTCATTAATTCTTGTTTAGTCAGTAAGCTTAGAAAAGTTGTTCTAATGCCAATTTTGCAAATTGTGATTTACCCTTGGGTAGATTAGCAAAGCGTAATGGCGCATAAAGACGCGGGAAAAACGCAAAGAGGAAAATTGATAGTTTTGTCTGTGCTTCTTAAATTGGAATCAGGCATATCTGATTAACACTTTTCATATTATTTTGCTTAAAAGTGTTCAAAGGGGTAAATACTAATTCCATACCTTATTAGTTTTGTTCTGCATCTATGAAATAAAATTGTGATTTTGATTTTTTTTTGTCATGTGCGTCTTTCCCGCGTTTTTACGTGCCACGACGTGTTGCTAAGCTACCTTATGGGGTGTTGCAATAAAGTTGCAATCAATTGCAAATCCCCCATTTGCAATCGATTGCAAATATGATACATGTATTTTAAATGGAACTTGCAATCAATTGCAAGACTTGCGACTGATTTGGGGGATTTGCAGTTGATTGCAACTTTCTTGCAACACCCCCTTAGAATGATTTCATTGCTGTCTTCGTCTTTCCTCAATAGCTGTGGTAAACCAGATGGTGGCATGTACTATGATGACAGCCCTGGCTTTTCCAATGGCTATGGCAATGGCTACGGCAATGGCTACGGCAACGGATACGGCAACGGCCAAATGAAGAGGGCGCTCATCGACGAAGGCGTGAATACTTATGCGTATGAGCAGCCGCAGATCATGGAGCATTCTTTCACCACCATTCCGGAGTACAACACGATTCCACCTAACGAGGGAACTACAGCTCAAATTCACCAGCCTGCAGCCACCAATACACGGTATAGTACAACACGATTGTAAAAACACAGAAATTTACCCATTTGAATAGGGGCATTTCTATCAGAGAATAACTCTTTGTCAAATTTCATTGGTATTTATTTAAATACAAGGAAAAAACTCCCCTCAGGCTCAGGCTGGTACTCCCACGGCAAAAACTTTTTGGTCTTTTATGGGGTCTTTAATTGTTAGTATTTAAAATATCTCTATGTTTGAACATGTCTGGACATAGATTGTGAAGAAATGTATTTGAAAAATCAGCATTATTTCCATATATACATGTACATGTAGTCAGTTTATCCCGCACTTTTGGGTTGGATGTTCAATTTCCTTCATGAACTTTTTCCATGGGATGTGATATCTCGCATTGAAGCTAAAAATGTTTGGCAGTCTGACATTTATATGCAGATGCAAATAAAATGTCTTGAACTTAAAGCTTTCATTATTCATTCTTTTTGTTTCCCCCTGTTTGTAAATGGCAGCCCTATCAAGAAGAATATGTTTGCCGACCATGTTGATAAGATGTCTGCTCGCAACAATGCTGGATTCAGTGATGAGTATAACGTAAGTCTTCACCCGCAGTATTATATGCTCATGCAACAGAAAAAAGGTTTTTTCTTTGCAATGCTGTCAAGAAACACAGCTTGGTGAACTTGTATATATCATTTTTATCAATATTTAAACATGATGTTAAAAAGTTTTAGTCATGCAAATATATTTCATGTCTAGAAGTTTCATGTATTGTGAATGATTCATTATGTAGTACCAGTACATGTACATAGGAAAAATTATGTATAATGAGGATGGAAATCATCAAGATCATAGGAAAATGACAAAAGCTTGCTGAAGCACATCAGGCCACACACACAAACACACCCCTACACACCCACACACCCCTACACACCCATACATGTTTTCACCGGAAAACGAGGACTGTGTGTCAACATTACCCAACCGTGGACTTATTCATAATTAATTATTCACAGTTATTTTTCAATTGTTTTTGAAGAGAATAATCCTGGAAGACTAAAAATAAATCCCGTTCAAGTGTAACATGCTTTCCGGGCGTGCCCGTCTGTTGGATAGAGTGCGTAAGCAAAAAAAAAAAAAATTATACCCACGAAAAATTTCACGACCACCCAAAGGTGCTCAGAAATGCTCGAAACTTCAACAGCGTAGTTAGAAGCTAAAAATAAAGCCAACAAACTGTAAATCAAAACGAGGACAGTCTTCGGTCTCGTGTGTGTCCTCGGTTCGAAGATGTGTTTTCATAAAAGTGCCCGCGGTTGCTGGTGAACACCAACGCACACACATGTAAATGTATATAATTATGTTCATGTGACTACCCAGACATGTGGAATCAAGTTTTTGTCATAAACTTCTTTTATTGTAAAATACGTCACATTTTATGTTATGAATAAATCAATATATGTAAATGTATGAATGAATGAATTCAACTTTTTGGTCCCTTCTAATTAATTTTTCTGTGGATGTCAATACTTATTTCATTCCGACAGAGTTTGCCAACCACTGAAAAGACCAGAGCTGTGACTATTGCCAGACAAGCCAGAAATAATGACAAGAACAGATACAGGAACATTTTGCCTTGTAAGTGATTCAGAATCGCTTGGTTTATTAATGTCAAGTAACCCCCCCCCCCCACCATCTCTCTCTCTCTCCCTGCCTATCTCTTTCTCTCTCGTTCCATCTCTCCTCTACCTACATCTACATGTACATGTAAATGCAGTCTCTCCTCTTACTGTACCTACACGTATCTGTCTCTCTCCCACTTTCTCTGTGTCAACCCCTAATTCTCTCCTACCCTAATGTTTTGTCTACATCTATCTCTCTCTTTCTTTCCATCTCTCTGTGTTCCTCTCCCTCCCTTCTCCTATCTCTCTCTCTCTCTCTCTCTCTACCTACCTACCTATTTTTTCTCAACTTGTGAGTAGCCAAGCTACACTCACTTTGTTAAAATTCACAAAAAAGTGAACTTGGAGTGGACTCTATGACTCTATGTCAAATTATTTTCCCTTCCATATTCACAAATCGTTAAAAATGTATTTGCCTCATATGCATGTAGTTTTTGAGGGTATAATTTCATGTCTCTTAGTGCGGAAGATGTTGATCATTGTGGTAGTACAATAAGAGTATAAGTTGACCTGTTGTCACACGAAGGAGCAAATGTCGCAACCCTCGTTTGCTCCTTCGTGTGACAACAGATCAACTTATACTCTTATTCATGTCTGTTATTGATATACAGCATCTTATTCTTTCCTGGGGGAGTGATTTGTCCCATTTAAGTCATAATTGATACAATATTCTCATCCCCTTGCATACATTTTTATGTCTTTGATTTCATTTGTATTCCTGCAGATGACTACACCAGAGTCCAACTGAAAGGAGTAGCTGGTAACGATTACATCAATGCCAGTTACATTGAGGTAGATATAGACATTCTTAACCATTCCCTTACCACAGTAAATCATTCATTACATACATGTATTATATAATAGCTCAGGCTGTGCCTCAAACACAGCTCTTGAACCAATGGCACATTTTATTTAGTAGCATTTGTAGTTACAATTGTTATTCATATTGACACCAATTGATTTTCCTTCATCATTTGTAAGAACTTTTTTTCTTAAAGAGTCCCTTTCCAGTTACCCGTAACTGATCAAAGTACTTAATAAAGGGCAGTGTTATCCCAGTTATCTCATTAAAAAAACAGTTACGCACTAATAAGCCCTTTTCAGACATGATCCTAATCCAGCCCCAATGGTGCTGGCATCCTACTGGGTACCCATTTTAAACCCGAGAGGATAGAAGCAATTTTAGATGAAGTAGGCCTATTCATAATTTTATTGCCGCATCTTAAACTCACGACCTGTGGGTCCCCAGTGAAGTGCTCAAATCTCTTGAATACAGTAGCTGTACTTTCTAAAATGATCATAATAGTACTTCCATTTTACAGCACTTTAGTAATGCTGTGTATCCATGCATTAAATTGAGCATACTATTAATAAGCTTAGCAGATGTAGTGGCAAGAAAACACACATCTGGACAGTGGCATACCCAGCATTTTTTAATGGGGGGGTGTCTTTTTACTCCAATATTCTCTGACAAGCAAAAAAAAAATGGTTATCAGCAATTTGGCACCAAAATTAAGCTTATGCTTCATTTCTAAAGGGGGGTGTTTGAACACCTAGAGCACCTAAGACACCTAAAATACCCTCCTTTTGCCAAAAATCTACATTTGTGGGAAAGAGGTAGAACTATATATCATTAGGACTAGAGCAGGTAAAATACATGTACCTCGATGACCTAGATTGGGCTGAATAATAATATAACTGCCATTCAGATAGGTAAAATTACAACTTGTAATTCACCAATATCACCAACAATTACGCCTGATGCATTATGGATGTGTTTTTTTTAGTGCCAATACATTTTGTTGAGCTACCTTGTTAAGCCTCTTCTTCAGATTTTGTCAGCCTGTTATGTTTTTAATGTTATATGCCTCATATTTTTTTCTTTTTTGATATTCAGGATGATCATGGAAACAAGAAATACATTGCCACCCAGGGTCCTTTGCCAAACACTATAAGTCACTTCTGGGAGATGATTTGGGAAAACCAGACCGGTACCATCGTCATGATGACTGCTCTGGTGGAAGGAGGAAAGGTAAGATGATTATGCTGGTGATGGTGGTGATGATGATGTTGATGATGTTGGTGATGGTGATGATGATGGTGGTGATGATGGTGTTGATGATGTTGGTTATGGTGATGATGATGATGTTGGTGATGGTGGTGATGATGCTGGTGATGGTGGTGATGATGATTCTGGTGATGATGGTGCTAGTGATGATGGTGTTGGTGATGGTGATGGTCATGATGATGATGGCGGTGACTCCGATAGTAATGGTTAACGACTATGGTGTTGATGATAATGAAGAAGATTTTGGTGGTGCTTATGAGGAGGAGGAGTATGTAGAGTAAGTAGAGGGGAGGATAGTGATGATAAACTGATTTTGGTGCAAACTTCTTAAGATTGTGATAACGTAAATGTCTTATAAGGGGATATTAAAATATAAGGGGATATTAAAATAGTACAATTTATTGACCTTAGTGTTGTGATGATGACATTGTTAGTGTTTCCTTCTAATGCTCAGAAGAACCAAGTAGCTGACAGGATAATGATATAGGACATAACAGGAAAAAGAGGAAATTGATTTTGGGTATTCATGATATAATCATGATGGAGCTGATAGCGATGTTGAGCACCATTTACTTTTACAGTTCTCAGAATGGTAGTAATCATGAATATCAAAATTATGAAATAAATCCATACTGAGAATGAGAAAACCTGAAAATGATAAAACCCGAAAATGATAACTATGACATGCCTCCTATTACTATAACTATAACTATAACTATAACTATGTAACTATGAAATGTCTACAGACCAAATGTGAACACTACTGGCCTGCTAGTGAAGAGCCTCAATTGCATGGCAATGTGACGGTCACCCTTATCAGCAGTAACCAGACGGATCACTTCATTGAACGCACACTACTCTTAGAGAAGGTAAGAGCGATTGTAAACATCTCATTTGCCATAAGGTAGCTAAGTGCAACACAATGGTGCATAAAGACGTGGGGAAAGACGCAAAGAGGATAATTGCTAGTTTTGTCTGTGCTTCTAAAATTAGAATCAGACATGTCTGAATAAAAGTTTTCATATTATTTTGCTTAAAAGTGCTCTTAGAGGTAAATACTTATTCTACACCCTAATATCTTGGTTCCTCCTCTGTAGAATAAAATTGTGATTTTGAATAATTTTGTCATATGCGTCTTTCCTGCGTCTTTATGCGTCACAACGTTTCGCTAAGCTATCTAAGGGGGTGTTGCAAGAAATCCCCCAAATCAGTCGCAAGTCTTGCAATTGATTGCAAGTTCCATTTAAATTACATGTATCATATTTGCAATCGATTGCAAATGGGGATTTGCAATTGATTGCAACTTTCTTGCAACACCCCATAAGACAGCTATACTTATCTACTTATACAGGTAATTTTATCAATTTCTATGGGTATTGGATTCCCTTGACCCTTTTCATGCCCAGGGGGACATATCCCATCCCCTCAGTTCAAACTAAACACAGCTGGTAACCTTTCCTGAAACAGACGCAGATTATTGTGAAGGGAGTTTCACATGAAAACAAAAAAATTAAAACCCTAATATGACCTTGTAAAGTTCAATAATGATAATTTTAAATTTACTCTAATGGCATAGTAAGGGGTGCTATATTATGCTCGCCTAATAAGGCCATATTCATGTAATACAGTCCCCTTGTGTGATAGGGTTTTCCTAGTGGCACAGGTCATCAGGACTCACAACGTATAGGCACTGTGGATGATATCATGAGAATACTTGCACTTGACTTGCTTCCTATGGGTGGCCACATTAGTTAGGATCAGTGTTTGATGTTTTGTGGTTCGGTTTTGCACAAAGTGTTTTATTAGCTTTTTTATGCTAATACCTGTCCATTTTGAAATGTGATTAACTTCTCTAGAAGATTGCCCTTTGGTAAATGGTAATTATAAAGTGCATTTAAGTAGACTTACATCTGGAAATCTACCTGAGCTTACCCTAAACTTTGTGATGATTATTTAACCTGACTGCTAAGGTAGCTTAACAAACATGGGAAAGATGCGGGAAAGACGCAAAGAGCGAAATTGCTAGTTTTGTCTGTGCATCTAAAATCACAATTAGACTTTTGTGAATAAAAGTTTCCATATTATTTTGCTTAAAAATGTTCTACTAATTCTACATCTAAATATTTTTGTTCAGCCTCTATAGAAAAAAATTATGATTTTAAATAATTTTGAAATATGCGTCTTTCCTGTGTTCTTACACGTCATCACGTTTCGCTATTACCTAAGAAAGCAAGTGTATGCTTGTATTAAGGGGGCAGCCAGGAGGACCTATGGCTTGAAGTCCTACCCTAGGTACTTGGCAATGAGGAGAAATGATTTACCAAATGGCATTAGCACATCTACTTTTTGAGAGCACTGATCTACCTCGGAGCCATCTTGATCATGCCTCCTTGCAGTTTAATAGATAAAGTTCAATCATCAAAATAGTTTCCATCATCACAATAAAGCTTGATTACGCCTCAATTTCACTTTAAATGGATTCCATTCCCACTTAAACAGGAGGGTACAGAACGCACTGTGACCCACTACCAGTATACCGCCTGGACTGACCATGGCGTGCCTGCGTCCACCGCCCCGCTGGTGGGACTACTCCACCAGGTCAGGGTCACCAGCCAGGAGGATGGGTCACCTAGCGGCCCAATCGTCGTCCACTGCAGGTATGTGACAAAACCATAAAGACATGTAGAATCAAGAATGCAGTGTCTGGAGTTTTAACCTCTTCTCTTCCCCCTAAATTCATGGAAGTAAACTTCAAAATGCAGGTACCTGATTAAGTTTCAGGAAGACAAGACCTTCTGAATTAAAATATATTGTTAACATCTCACATTCCTGGGAACTTAGATTCAACTCTTTAAATATTGTTGCAATCAATACATATAGATTTAATCAAAGATACACATTTAGCCTATCATGTTTCCTTTAATTTGACATTTTGATCAATAAAATCCGACCATGGACGGTAACATTTTGCCTATTTCATGTCAAATTTGCCTCTGCCCAAGTTTTCAGTGAAATGGATGGTCAACCTGCAAGGTTGGTTGAATGGTCTCCATTCCATTTGAATGCAATCACAACATATTGAAAGTAACTCCTGAAGTTCACCATTCAGCCCACACTTGGGCAAAGATGATTTTGACATGCTTTTTTAAAAATGGCCAGTGGTCAGTCAGCCATGATCGCATTTTGGTGAGCAGCCAATCAAGTTTAAAGAAGACATTATCAGCTATGATATCTTTGTCATACTTAAGTAAATTTGCTTGGTCTTTAAGATATTGAGGCTTGAATATGGGTTTCCTATTTATTGACTCACACTGTATAGTGTTGGGCCCTGGGGTGAAGGTAGGAATTGGTTGGTAGTAGAATTAACCACTAAGCAATTGTTGTCAGTATAATCGCCATACACTACTGCAGATGATCAAGTTTCATGTATATCCTCCCAAGTTTTTTGTGAGCAAGTTGAGACGGTGATACATCTTTCAGTCCTTGAAAAACAACATGTTATTATATTTATTGCAGTGCTGGTGTTGGCAGGACAGGCACCTTTATTGCTGCTGACATGTTGATGAATGCAGTAGAACGCTCCACTGCTACAGACTACATTGACGTCGCTGGTACTGTGGCCAAACTCAGAGAGCAGAGAGCCCTCTTAGTTCAAACACTGGTAAAGGACACTTCTTTCATTGTTCTCACTGTTATCTCTTGTATTGCATACCTCCTTTGTACATGTGAAACACTTAAGATACAGGTTTGATTGATTACAGCTTCATAAGTTCATGAATTTCTTATTTGTAATCAGATTTTACTCAAACCCTCACTCCTCCGTTTCTTTAATTTTTCTGCTTCTTTAAAAAAACAAAACTGAAATATCAGGGTGGACTATCCCATACCTGCCAACTGTTCCGATTTGATAGGGACAATCCCGATTTTGGGTAAAAGAGAGACTTCTAGCACTGTGTCCCTATTTTTCCAAAAATCTGTCTGTAGTAATGTATAGGAAACTCAGAAATGTCCCTGTTTTCAGCCTCTGCCTTGTCATTTGTCCATATTTCTTGGGTTTCAGGCAGGTCTGCTATCCCTTTAACTCTCATAGTTGTAAGAAAATGAATGCAAATCAACCGTTTTGTTTAACTTCAAACATTCTAATACAAATTCCTATTCTCAATATCATATAATAATTTTCTTATCCAGAATAGCAGTAGCAATATAATGATACTTAATTTTATATTCACTCTCTCTCTCTCTCTCTGATAAGTGAGTAAACTTGTATCCTATTTTTATATTCCCCCTGCAGTACCAATATATTTACCTACATCGTACAGTGCTCACATTGATAGAAGAGCGATAAGGATCATACACCGAAAGGGATTTCTACTACCCAGAGAGACGCACTCAATGAGATTATAATGGAAAAACACTGGATTAGTAGATAAATTAGTAGATAAAATGTTAAGTTGTAAAGAAATTTCTGTGATATCTAATGTGTAGGTAACATGGGTAAGCCTCTTGACTAATCCTCTCACACACTAACGGATTGCTTGTGCTGTAATGTTGATTACTCAACACAAAAGCATACGATTTTCCGACTGAGAATATTTTACTCTGTGATAGCATATATTAGGGCAACATCAGGCTATTTTGTCCCCTCAGTTACTGACCACATCTGAGATTTTAGTACATTTGTGGATCAGACCAAATAATGACGTATTATCATACTTTTGACGTCAGTGCTTGGTGAGACATGGGACATCAAATCACCAAATACTTTGGACCTGCCCATTATTTCTACCTCCTGGCAAAAATGAATGTCTGTGAATTTATATAACCAAAAAAAAAAACATGATTGGTTTACTCAGCAAACTTCATATCCGACTTGGATAGATGTTAGGCTGTTTGCTCTAAATGTCATTGGAAATCACTGCATGTCTTTCATTATCTGTCTTTCTTAAGGAATTAGTTTTCCATTTTATCACACCAACAAACTGACATAATGAATATGTTAAATGTATACAATTAATTAAAATGTATCTGTGTAATGTGTATTTATGGTTGGATAACTTTTTATGTTAATGTATTTTTCTATTTTTTAATTTTTTATTTTTTTTTAAGTTTAAATATTTATTCAAGGAGCTTCTATATCTCAAAGATGAATTCCAAATAAATTGTTAATCAAGGATATTGTAATGATTCAAGGCACATTCCATATTGCCTCTTATTTTCTTTTGTTACCAATACTTTCTGTTCGCCAAAAGATTGCTACCTTATTTTTCAGTGAAACATTTTCTCACTTTTGACATAGAAGTTTTAATGTGATGTTTGTTGTAAGTCTATGAATTTTATTGTTCTGTAGGACATTTTCATTATTTAGTATTTATAATATTTCCTATCATATTCACTGGTGAAGGGTGATACATGTATTAGGTGGTTTAAAAACGTCCAATATACCAATGTCTTTTGTATTTCCTAATCCTGTGTATAAAAAAAGAAGAGATATCGTAAATTCAACAGTACAATTATCAACCACATGTGTAGGATTTATCTTCAATTTTACATTTGCTTTTGCAATTACATCTACATGTTAAGTTACATGTATATATGAATGTAATGCAATACAAGCCAATTGTAGAGAATACATCAAAAGTTGCTCATTTTTCTGTCAAAGAGGAAATTATATGTAATCTAGTAGAACATATTTATTGTATCTTATTTCTATTCCTTTCTAATGTTCATGTTCATGTATACATGCACAATCTGATGACGAATTTCAGTTTGAGGTTATGATTAAAAGCCTTGGTTTTTCTAATTTAGTTTCCAGTATACTTAGGCCTATATGTTAAGTGTCAAAGTACATGCTAAAGTGCTTTCACATAATTTCTGATGTTATTTGCATCAACAGTTTTGCCTGGACTTGAGAGAGACTTGTTGACTTGTTACAACAAAGCCAGATACATAATTTGATACTTCTATCATCTGTTTGGAGCTAGAAGGGCATTAACTCTGTGTTAAAGTATAGAGTTACACCCTTCTGGCTCTCAACAGCATCTGCTGAGAGCCAGAAAGACGTTAAGTTGGTGGAAAATGATACTTCGCACAATTTTGGCTCTTGGCCGGAAATATTTTATAAGTGCATTAAAAAAACATGACATCTTCTTTCAAAATATATATTCTCAAGACCACATTCCATATAGAAGTAGAAAAGATAAAAGTTGAATATAATCATATACTTATCATAATATGTTTTCTATTTCATATTCATTTAACAGTATGGTTTCATAATTATGGGAGATATTTTTTGCTGTAATGCAATACTAAATCAAAAAGGTTAAGTGAATATTTTTTTATTCAAAATGTTGCTTTTAACTGTATAAAGTGAATAAATGTTGGGGATATTTTACTTTGAATTTCTCAATGTTTTTTAAATATCTGTGTCATATGTGATCTGAGTATGTGTGTGTGTTTGTACGCCCTGGAAATATGTGTGGGTTTGTGTGCGTATGTATGTCTCTCTCTCTCTCTCTCTTTCACTCCCCTCTGTCTCTGTGTCTCTCTCTTTTACTCCCTCCTCTCCCTCTCTCTCTGGCACTCCCTCCTGTCTCTCGCTCTCTCTTTCACTACCTGCTCTGTCTCTGTCACTCATTTCTCTCACTCTCCTTTTCACACCCACACTACTGCTCTCTCTATTTTTCACCTCTCTCTCTCTCTCTCTCTCTCTCCCTCCCTCTCTTCAGCCTGTATCTTCATTCATCAGCACCCATACCTGGGAGATGTTAATCCTCATCACGGAAAATGTCTAAAAAGTCTAGACAAATTTGCAACTGAGTCGACTTTCGATTTATGTACATTTATTTTACTTGCATTAACAATCGGGAAATGAACGAGCTGATTTGTTGGCAAAACAAGTTCCGAAAAAACAGCATACACATATCATAGTAAACCAAAATAAAAGTGGTTTATTAGAGAAACAGAAATTTATTACGAATCCATGTGGCAAAATCTCTGGGATAAAGAAGAGAAAGGAAGTCAATTGTATGGCATCAATAGAGATGTAAACTATGTTTTCAAAGTTAAAGGATTTGACAAAAAAGGATTAAAGATTAATTCATTAACTTAGACTTGGTCAACATGGTAAATTTAATCTGAATTACTATAAATATCTAAATCAAAAACACAGCACTGGACTGTGTAAAGAATGCCAAACAATAGAAACAATTAAATACTTTTTATTAGCATGCCCAAAATACGAAAGACAAAGAAATAGAATGTACAGAGCACTTAAGACAAAAATCAAAATCTATGTCACCTACTAGGAAACGAGGAATATAATAGGAAAGCTAGGTAGTAGCTTTTTTAAAGAAGTGGAAGGTACAACGAACTGTGATGCTCAAAGAGCATTTCAGTTCGTTGCATTATCGGCATTATAGTTATGTAGTGATGTGGTAATTTTCAGGCTGTTCTGTAAAGATTACACAAGAGGTAACAACATGACGGGTGTTTCTGATGCTGCCAGTGATACGCGTGTGTACATCATTGGCTTTTTGATGTAATGAAGAAGAGGGGCTTCAAAATAGCCTTTAAACATGTTAAATATATATTTTTTTTCTATATTATAGAAAAGTAACTGCACTCAAACTTCACTGACAATATTAATTTTCATTGCACAACGCCACCTAAAGCCACTGTCGATCCAAGAGAGCAAAATACGATGGGATGGATGGGATGATCTTGGGCCCCGTTTCATAAAACATGACATCAGTAACAAGTAATGAGCTACTGAAATCCTTGCATCTGATTGGCTTAGAGTAAATTTGTCACAGAAATGGGGCATTTGTTATTGATAACAAGTTTTATGAAACGGGGCCCAGGTCTGCGACATCGATGCTTAAAGAAGCGCTCATCAAAAGAACTTCTGCCTCCGAGCAAAAACGACTCAACAAACTGCTTGTTGGAGAGGAGCTTGGTGACCGTACACCGTCCCGATTTCTTCGAAGGATGCAACAACTGCTTGGTGACAAGAAGTTGGAGAGCAGCATTCTGAAACAACTCTTCTTACAAAGACTGCCCATGAATGTGCAACTTATCCTTTCTTCAACTAGTGATACTGCTACCATTGAGGAATTAGCGGCACTTGCGGATAAGATTATCGAGGTTGCGACCCCACTTTCAATCTCCGGGATGCAAGCCAAGTCACCAGTCCCGCCTCCTTCTAAGGCCGAACCATCACCACCGCCTAGCCCGAACTTAGCCGGCGATATGCAGAGACTCACCGCCCAAGTCGCCCAACTCACTGCACAGGTGCAGTCGCTTACAACCGCCCTACGTCGAGAGAGCTCAAGGTCCCGATCGAGAGATCGTACCCATGGAAAGCGACAGTCAAGCCCCAGCCCTAAGCGTACCACTGGTGTATGCTGGTATCACCATCGATTCGGAGATCGTGCCCACAGGTGTACACAGCCGTGTACTTACACACCATCCCAGGATTCTCGGCAAACCACGGGAAACCACGAAGCCGGCAACTAACGGCGACGGGTATAGCCGGCACACACTCACCAAGTCGCCTATTTTATATCATGGACAAACATACTGGGCAACGATTTTTAGTGGATACAGGTGCCGAAGTCAGCGTCATTCCTCCAACATATGCAGATAAATGTCGTGGAACTAACACAGATGTATTTTTACAGGCCGTTAACCGTTCTCGTATTCATCATACCTATGGAGAACGTTCTGTTACCATGGACATTGGACTTAGACGAACTTTTAGATGGGTATTCATTATTGCCGATCTACACACACCGATCATTGGAGCAGACTTTTTACGTCATTTTGGATTACTAGTGGACATTAAACACAACAAGCTACATGACACTATCACCAATCTGTCTGTTAATACACTCTCTGTTCCATCTGAGACACCCTGTATCAGCCTGATGTTCGCACGACCTTCAACGAACAGATACGATCGTGTCGTGAACCAGTTTTCGGACATTACACGCCCTATCTACACTGATCAATCTGTCAAACACACAGTGACTCATCATATCACCACTCGTGGTCCGCCCGTGCATTCCCGACCTCGCCGACTATCGCAAGACAAATTGAAGATAGCCAAGGCCGAATTCGACCACATGCTTGATCTCGGGATTATACGGCAATCGGACAGTAATTGTTCATCTCCATTACACATGGTACCAAAGAAAACACCTGGGGACTGGAGACCATGTGGTGATTATCGTGCACTAAACGATCGAACAGTACCTGATCGATACCCAATTCCTCATCTTCAAAACTTCTCGTCATCGCTTTATGGAAAGAAAGTTTTCTCGAAGGTGGATCTCATTCGTGCATATCATCAGATTCCAGTAGAACCAGTTGACATTCCAAAGACCGCAATCACAACTCCGTTTGGATTATTCGAGTTTGTTCGCATGCCATTCGGACTACGCAATGCTGCACAGACATTTCAGAGATTGATGGACGATGTTGTAAGAGGACTTCCTTTTGTGTTCGTATACATTGATGACGTGCTCATCGCCAGTGATAACGAGGACGAACATGAAATACACCTCCGTCTACTCTTTGAGAGATTTCGCAAGTACGGAATCGTCATCAATCCTGCCAAGTGTGTTTTTGGAGCCACTTCACTCACTTTCCTGGGTCACATCGTGGATGAGCATGGAATTCAACCCCTGGACGAGAAAGTGAAGTACATTCGTGAACTCCCCACTCCGATTTCGTTGCGCAAATAGAGGGAATTCCTCGGCCTAGTGAACTTTTATAGGTGCTTCATTCCTCACTGCGCTGATGTTCTCCAGCCACTAACAGACATGCTGAAAGACAGAAATAAGAAGAATCAGACTCTTTCTCTGGATCAAACGGAAATTTCTGCTTTCAATCGTGCTAAGGAAGAACTGGCTCATGCAACTATTTTGGCACACCAACAACCAGACGCTCCTTTGTGTCTATTTGTCGACGCTTCTGATGTCGGTGTCGGCGGAGTAGTCCAGCAACTCGTTAATGACTTATGGCAACCACTCGCATTCTTCTCTAAGCGACTTCAGCCTGCTGAAATGAAATACAGTACTTTTGGAAGAGAACTGTTAGCTGCCTACCTCGGTGTTAAACATTTTCGTCATCTTCTCGAAGGTAGACATTTTACCATTTTCACCGATCACAAGCCCTTGACGTACGCCTTGAAGTCTAAACAAGACCGCCATTCACCGCGAGAGATACGACATTTAGATTTCGTTTCACAATTTACGTCTGACATCCGTCATGTGAGCGGAAAGGACAATATTCCTGCAGACACTCTCTCTCGTGTATACATAGACAGTCTGGAACACAACGCCTCCATCGATTTCGACGCCATTGCTCGTTCTCAAGAGGACGATGACGAGATCGCAAACTTCACCGATGACAATTCACTCGACATACAACGAATACCAATTCCATTTTCAGACGGAACAATTTTGTGTGATATGTCAACGGGTACTCCACGTCCATACGTTCCTGTGTCATTTCGCAAATCGATTTTCAATGCACTTCACAATCTTTCACACCCTGGAATTCGAGCTACGCAAAAACTGTGCACTGAGCGTTTTGTTTGGAAAGGCATAAATCGAGATGTGCGATCATGGACACGAACATGTTTGCAATGCCAACGTTGTAAAGTTCATCGTCACAACAAAGCACCTCTTGGAACTTTTTCTACACCCGATGCGAGGTTTGATCATGTGCATATTGATATCGTCGGTCCACTCCCCTCATCAGAAGGATACACTTATCTTCTCACATGCATAGATCGTTTTACACGGTGGCCTGAAGCAATCCCCATGAGCGATATATCAGCCGATACAGTGGCACGTACTTTTATCAATCATTGGATCGCTCGATTCGGAACCCCGTCAACGATCACGACCGACAGAGGACGTCAGTTTGAATCTCATCTTTTTCGTTCTCTCACCGATTTACTCGGAACGACACGGATTCGGACGACATCGTATCATCCCGCATCGAACGGACTCGTAGAACGTCTGCATAGACAGTTGAAAGCCGCAATCAAGACGCACAATGATTCACGTTGGACTGAAGTCTTACCTCTTGTATTGTTAGGAATACGCAATGCAATTAAGACGGACATTGGATGTACGGCAGCTGAGTTGGTTTATGGAACAAGCATGAAATTACCTGCACAATTTGTTTTACCAGCGAAGCCTGAAACCGACATCGATCCAGCCAACTACGTGCATAGACTTAAGCGGTTAATGCAGCAAGTCCACCCCACCCCCACTCGCAAACAACAATCTACCTCCCATGTGAACTCTGATTTGTATACAACGAGTCACGTGTTTATTCGGCAAGACGCTGTTAGGAAACCACTACAGCCACCGTACAAAGGACCTTTTCCAGTACTTAAGCGCACTGATAAGTTCTTTTCCATTGATGTTGATGGTAAACATGAAAATATTAGTGTGGATCGTCTTAAACCAGCTTTTATGGAAAGTGATGGTGTAATCCCTACAGCTGTGACGGATCAAACGCCAGTTCGTGTAGTTTCATCTCCACCTCCACCCACGGGGCTTTCTTCATCACAACCAACGCCTACTCCCGTGGTTACCGACCCAGAACCTCGCAAGACTCGCTCCGGGCGTCATGTTAGGTGGCCTGCACGATACGTGGACGTTTATGAATATGGATGAAGAAACTTAAACATATTTTTGGATCCAGCTTTTCAAGTGCATAGGACGCTTTAATAATGTGATTATACATTTCGTGTGAACAATATTCAACTTTGTTAACGTTCTTCATCGATCGCAGCTAACTCATTTTCCCAGCGATCTGGAGGGGGACTAATGTAGTGACATAAACTTTTCCGTACCATATTGATTGGTATTGTTTATTTTCTACCATGTTTACAAACTTATTCATTGTTGTCACGAACGCTCGCGTGCCAGCAGCATTTCCTTATGGGTTACTCATTGTAAATAACATTCCGTATTTGATGCCGTCCGGCAGGTTGCGTCGATTAGTAAATTTCACGCATTCCAGTATGTCTAGTGATCAGTGTGTCGCCAATTAGCCAATCAAGTGTTTTGGCGAGTCCGATGGCCGATTTGTTATCCAATCAAAATCATTAGTTCTCTTATCGTCTTCGGGAAGAAGACGCATCGATATTTTCTTCTTTACTTCACCATGTGATTTTGTTCTGGCAAGATCCTACGTATTTGGAGAAGTCGGCAGCAAGCAACCTTTTTCGTTATCGGACTTATGACTTTGGATTTATTTACTTCACGCGAATAGCGGACTTTAATTTTTGGATATCATTATCGCGGAAACTCACGCATGTTTTTTCTTCGTTTATATTTCGGGATTTGTGCAATAACTTTGGACAACCTTCGCGGTTATTTTTTTCTACGTCGTGTTTATTATTACAAGTCGCGATATCGCCGCGGACACCAGCGGCCACTCAGCAGTTACTCCCCCGTGACTTCCGCGGTTCGTCATAGCACAGTCTGTACTTCCGCATTCTCATCGTGAACATTATCTACACGTCATAGCATAGCATCGGTAAGTAGTAGTAACTACATTAACGGAGTTTTCAGTTACTCTACAAGGGCAATCCAACATTTGTAATGATTTCTTTGTGTGAAAGCAGAAAAATCAGAGAAGCAGATTGGTGAAAGTTTGAACAAAATCGGACAAACAATAAGTAAGTTGTGATTTTTTTAAAAGTTGTAATCACCATACATATGGAACTTTCAAATTGGCAACAGTCACTGTCATGTAGCGGCGGTAAACTTTCCCATTTGCTCCAACACACAAATGACTAACATGTCATTTCTTTTTCAAAATAACTTTGTAAGATCGTTTTCTTTTTGGAGGACCTATAACATGTGCCATCTACAATATATTTTGAGTTTCTGCTCCGACGGGAAAATGCTCTCAGGAGAAAACCGGAATTGAATGATATTTTGGTGTACGACAAAAGGGAGAGTTGACCGTGAATACGTCACAATCGATTCACCAAATGTAGTGATATCATTTTCCAAACATTCATAACTCTCTTATTGTTTGTCCGATTTCTTTCAAACTTCACGATCCCGTTTCTCTTACTTTTTCTGCATTTAACACAAATATCGCGTTAGGATGTTGGGGGCGCTAGGCCAGTCAAAATGTCAAAGGCCTTGAGCAAAAAGGGTTCAGGAATCGGGTACACAGAGAACAGAAAGTTTATTGGCAAAGAAATTAGGGGATCGGTTTATGTGTGTGCAGTGGCGGCACCAGGATTTTTAAAGTGGGGGGGGGGGCAAATGGGGGGCAAAAGAAAATGGGGGGGGGGCAAGGGCAGACACTGGGGGAGGCAAATGCCCCCCATGCCCCCCTCCCCCTTGGTCCGCCACTGTGTGTGTGTCATAACTGTATAAAGCATCGGCTGCATTTCCACTTAGTTGGAGACGTTCCTTTAACATATTGTTTGTATTAACAAGGAGGTACTAAGCTTGCCTCGTACCTCCTTGGTATTAATGAAATTCATACACGCTGGTATGCCGACAGTTCCAATATGTTGTTAACAAAATATATTTTTGCAATATCTTCATAGTTCGGGGGACTTCAAGATTCTTGTGAATCAAGTTGGCGTCCCTGGACATATTTCTGGGGTTGTAAGCCACGCCTATCTTGAGATGGTAGAAAGTGTTTCTTTTGTATATACCCTTAGTGGCGTATAAATTATTATGGTACCTGGTACAATACCCACAATGGCGTTTAAAATAAATAACCCATATATTAAGCAGGAAAGCAACAAAATAACGCTTTTCGAGTACAGATAAACGTTTAGTGATATCATATTTAATATGTATGCAAACAATCCAAAGGCTGAAAACAGACCCTTTTCCAAGCTTTTTGTGGACGCGGTTGCGTAGCACGTAATGTGGTGTGTAACCCCACCCCCCCTCGCGCGGGACCATTACACACGACTGCAAAGTATGATTCGGAAAATCCCCCCCCCCCCCCCTTGAAAGATGCTCCGCCGCTCCCGTTTGTTATCAAGCTGGTCCCTAGAAATTTGATATTTGTTAATTTATGTCCCTTAATTATGTCCCTTAATTACTTAATATCAAAGTTGATATTCAAGCATAATCTACGCCCCACTGGGACTATCAACTTCATATATTCACCGTATATGAACTAGTCTTAAAAAATTATTATGAACGGAACAGCTGGCTTTATATCTTAGAGTAAGCTCTATATTGGATGGTTGATTATTTCCCGGTAAAGGGGATGGGGAAAAAAGACATGACCGCGATGTTCATATTTTGTAACCATGTTGATTATTAAAGGAGCTGAAAAACAAAAATGGAATGTTCAGATTTTGTACCCTTGTCGAAATCTCCCCTCACACACTCTCTCTCTCTCTCTCTCCGTCACAGCTCCTATATCTCATTCACACTCTCTATATCTCTTTCACTCTGTCTATCTCCTCTACACTCTATATTCTCCCTTTTTTCTCCCATCTCTCTTTCTTTCTCTCCCCTCCCTCTCTCTCTCTCTCTCTCTATGTATTTCCTCTTCATGTCCCCTAGTCACATACAGCAATGTGGCTTGGAACGCACGACATTACGACTGAAGGAGAACTCGAATGGTCGGACGGCACCCCCTTCAACTTCACCATGTGGGCACTGAATGAACCAAACTCTGCTAGTCCGACTCAGGGCTGTGGAAAAATAAGGAGCAATATTGAAAACAAGTGGGCAGTTGGAGACTGCATGGCAACATATTACTTCCTCTGTAAACTGCCAGTTTGCTATCTCGAACAGCGTCTATTTATATTTGTGGCACGGGGTATATTTATGTGCGTATCGTATTGACATTCAATAATTTTGTCATCTTGAACGAATGTGACATAATTTAGCTTGCACTATAACTCTTCTCTTTGAGCGTTGACAATGCTGATGATAATGATGATGACTCAAAATGGAGACGGTTCATTTTCAAGCAATCTTCTTCTTTCGTATGAGGTAGTAGTGTTATACATCAGGCTATTTGTTGAAGCTTGGTAAGCCAGTTGATTTGTGCGTCCTTTGGGCTTGATAAGTCAGTCATCCCGTCAGGGGGTTGGAGGTCGGGGCAGTTGTAGATAATATGGTCTGCCGTCTGCTCATCTGCACCACAGGTACATGCCGGTGATTCCCTAAATTTCCATTGGTACATGTTAGCGTTGAACCTTCCAACCCCAGTGCGCAGCCGGTTGAGTGTTACCCACTCCCTCCGAGGTAGTTCAGAGCCAGCAGGAGCTTTGATGCCAGGAGGAACAGTGAACTGCCGTTGGCGAACCGTCCCTTCCCAGCTCTTTTCCCACTCTTGAATTAGGCTGAAGTCTGATCTAATTTTTACAGGTCTGGAAGAGATTGGTTCAACAGGGTTAGACGGGATGATCAATGATGGTCTGTGCTGTGACTTGGGGGAAAGGGTCCAAAACCGAACGGTGTGGGGACGGACCATTCAGGTTGGCAAAGGCCAGGTTAGGGTTGGATGCTGTGTTCCATTGGCCAGAGTGGAAGCTGTCGGGCTCTTTTGAGTCATAAAGAAGGTAGACACCAGAGGCTGATGCCCAGTCTTCGAGAGCTGAACCATCTTGGGTAGTCGTGCGGTAACCCCATGTCGTGCTCTGACAGTTGAAATCTCCAGCGTACATGCAGGGTTGATCAAAATGATGGGATGGATTCTTCTCGTAGTCTGGTTGGGGGTGGCTTGTAGACGTCACACCTTCCACCTGAGTTGATGTCCATTCCAGGCCAGAATCGGAGGCAGAGGCTGCTACTGCTTTCCACTTAGCCGAATTCCGCACAAAAGTGGCAATCCCATGGATGTCGCTTTCAGTGTGAGCTGCTAAGGTATATCCAGGGATCTTAAGACGAGAGCTGTCGCCCATGTGGGTCTCTTGCAACAGGACAACGCTGACTTTGTGCATCTGCAACAATTGTTCAGTGACAGTGATTTTGGCCTTGGTTAGGCCCTCTACATTCAGCTGCAGCAGGGAGATACCAGCCCGTACGGCATTCGCAGTTGCCTGCCCTGATGAGGGCACATGCTCCGGGTTGGTTCCAGTCTGTTGCGGCTGTCGATCCATTCGTGTAGACGAGTGGTAATAAGTTGATTGGTGTAAGTACTACTAACTCTACTAACTTATTTCAAGCAATAAGGAGTTCTAACAGTGTGGACTTTTTTCTGACTCGCTCTATTAAAGATAAAGTTGAGTTCTGGTCATGAGATTAACTTGTGACGGGAACTGTCAGAAAGCAATTTTGAAAGGTTAATTATATAGCACATAAGAATTGGTGTATGCTGTAAGGTTTTGGAATCCCAAAAGTGATAAGAAATTGACTCAATCCTGCTGTATGAGAGTCACATGCACTGCACACAGAAATGTGTATATGGGACTACACACAAATGTTCGGCCCGAACATTTAAGCTGTTTCTTGTTATATTTTAATGTGAGGGCATTTGGAGAGCAAACCTTTTCAGGGGGCATATCTACAATGATAATCTTCCAAACTAACATAATACGAATGAGAAAGCTCACAAATTATCTTTTATATACCTTTCCCAGAACTCAACCTTCCCTTTAAAATGAAGAGCTGCTTTTGCCACTTTGAAGACAAACTGATTCATATGGTTTAAATTATCTTAGACAAATACCCTCCAACTTGATCCAATTTCAAATTCTGATATGGCTATGTAACAATTTTCTAATGCTGATAGACTATTTGACTTTCATTTAAATATCACGCGCAATTCTTTTTCAAATGTCAATAAGGTTAATTAAAAGTTTACTAGTGAATATCAGTGTCTGGTGAGTGTTCATCGGATTAAGTGTAAACCCAATCATGATGAGATTTACCAAATGACTGATGTCACGGAAAGGCAACCAGACTAGTGTCCCTGTATTAAAGAGTTACGACATGGACGTCCCACTTTTCTGGAAACAAAATGGCGTTCGAATTTTTTCTATTGAGAACACCCAGGTGCTCATCGGAATTGAATAGAAATGTTACGTAATAGTGGAAACAAAATGGCGTTCAAATTTTTAGTTGTCGTAACTCTCTAATACAGGGACACTAAACCAGACATTGACACAGCCCCAGCCCCGTCCGGATTGTGTTTTTGAGCATGAAAACCTGGAAACCTAAAATCGTATATGTATTTTTCAAAGTGTGGAAACTTTTTTTCTTCAGATAGTTGGATTTCCCTATAGCTTAAAAAAAAAAAAAAAAAAATCAGTTGTGTTTAGAGTGTAAATTTTGTTTGTTCTTGTTTTAATGATATTAGAAAGCTTTCAACATGGAAATTGGGTTTTCCATAGTACATGTACCATAGTCCATAGGCATTATCTGATTACAGCCGCCGTTTTATCAGTGTTTTTCTATAGATCTACGTGTAATAGATTCACGGAAATGAATAATCTATTTCACTTCATTCATGCACAGATAATCTATAAACTGAATAACAAGTAAAACATCAAATTATGTAATTACTTTTTAAAGTATTTGATAATAAGCTATATCTCTCTGTTAAAAAATAAAAGATAAAATAATAACTTATATATGTCTCCGTGATGTTTTTACTCCCGACAGCGTTTTTGAAGTTGATTTGTTTGATTGCCATGAATAGCTCTACAAAAGTCTGCCTAATGTAACCTTGCATTAATACCATTTACTGTCGTACATTTCAAAATGGAGCCGCTTTGCAAACAATTAACAAACAAGCAAACAACAGACAATTAGCTTACAGAAACAGAGAGGGGAGATAAGAGAGAGAGAGAGAGAGAGAAAGAAAGAGGGAGAGAGAAAGCATTAGTAGAAGAGAGAGCAGGACGCATGCCTCTAATTAGATCCAGTCATAGTTGGGATAATTCCCAGTCGACCCGCACCAAAGATGATATAATTGTTGGAAGACGTTCATAATTATTGAAAAAGGTGTTGAAATATGTATCATTGATGTTATAATATCATAACATATATTTCAACACTTTTTTCAATAATTATTTGCATGTATAAAGAGGGAAAATTACTGGTTTAGATTAGTCCTATGAGAGAGCAGGGGTTGGTCCCAGTGGGATTTTATGGGGACTTTATCATATTTATTAGCAGCCCGAGAAACCTCATAACCATGTACTGTATAGCTCAGACCAGGTTCGTGGGTAACTTGCAGCCACTGCAGAGAGGAAATATGCTGAAAACACCCCTTCATATTTTCAGAAAGTCAAGGAAAATTGTATGAACTAGTCAAGACACAAGTTTGAATGGTGCCATTGCTAGCACTTATATTTCATGATTTTTGTATTTCTCATTTTTAACACATGAGCCTACGGGGAAATAATTACAGGTGTGCGCCCAGCAGGCTTTCAGGAACACCATGTGGTAACCTTGGTCAGAAGGCTGTCGATGCATAAGAATCCGCTTATGGGGCATTTAGAAAAAAATAAGGAAAAGGGAAAAAAGAAGAAAAGAAAAGGTAAAGGAAAGAGATACTGGGGTGAAATTAAACTAAGTTCTTTCCCTTAATTTCCTTAAACGCCCTATAAGAGGGCTCTTTTGACGAACTATGATATCAACAGCCTTTTCACTAAGGCTATCACATGATGTTACCGAAAGCCTTCTGTTGTGAATTCCAAGGGTGTCGACATCCTGTCGTGGCCGGAGGAGAAGGGGGTGGGGGCGGAGGAAGCGACATTCGATATATCTTATAGCCACCGAAGGGGCAAAGATCTATGAAAGTTCATCCCCGTCCCCTCGTCCCCCCCCCCCCCCCACCTCCCTCCCGAATAAAGAAGAGAGCACTTTGTAATTTAGAACTTTGCATTTGTAGAGCATTTTTGATCAGGCAGGCGAATCAAAGTCTGCAATATCCACACCTATTTCTCCATTCTTTTATTGATGTAGGCAGCGTTGGATCATCTTTATTCTAAATTTCCGCGAGGGGCAACCAAGTGGCGTATCTGGAAATTGGCGTCAAGGGGTGGTGGGGCAATACATACGACTCTTTGGTGATCCATACAGTTCAGCGATAAATTCCCTTTTTTTTTTTTTTTTTTTTTTCTTTTTTTTTTGGGGGGGGGCTCTATTTTGCATGGGCAGGGGGAAGGGCGGCCGACACGTTTTCATCTCTTCTTAATTTTTGAATTTTGTTATTTTTTTAGGGTTTTCCCCCGATTTCCCTCTTGTCACGCCTTCAAATACGCTAATGGGACGACCCCTCAAACATTTTCAGGGAGAGTTGCTGTCCAACGTTCTGGACTGCCTTCGGGCAGCATTGCTACAGGTAAGAAAAGAGACTCATCAACTAACAGCTCAATATTTCCATTCCTTTTTTATTCTTCCTCAAAAATTACATAGACGGAACGTACTGAGCTTAGCCCCCAAAACCAATACTTCACCTTGGAAAATATGAATGTAGACTCTCGTTTAGGAGCAAAATTTTATTAGAGAATATCGAAAAATTATAATATGATAAGCCGTTCAAGTTGTATTTTACAAACGACGAAATTAAAAAAGAAAATCTGTTGGGGGAGAGGTTGGGGTAGGTAGGGGGTCATAAATAAATTAATATAACAAAAAAGCGAAAACAAAATCCTCTCCATGGACTTCTCTTTTTTTGTGTAGGAGCTGACAATTTTCAGCGTAATACACATAAATATCCGAAGTTTGCAAAAGAACTTTGATACTTTCAATGAATTTTTATCCATATTAAATTCATTTCCTTTTTCTATAATAGCTTTGACAGAGACATGGTTACACTCAACGACCCCTCCCATATTTGATATTGAGAATTACACATTTAACCATATAGATCGCAAAAATGGTAAGGGAGGCGGTGTTGCGTTTTATATTCATAATAATCTGCATTATAAAGTGAGGCATGATATTATAATTAACGGCGTCGAAACCCTATTCATAGAAATTATTGACGATAACTATAAAAATAAAATAGTCGGTGTAATTTATAGACCACCTAACAACATAGCTGATATATTTTAGATAAATTAGAATCATGTCTTGAAACCGTATCTCGAGAAAACAATGACATTTACCTCATGGGTGATTTTAATATAGATCTCTCTTTACCTTACACTGCCCTTGGGCAACATTTTACTAATTTATTATCATCATTTTCTTTCAAACCTCTTATTGACAAACCTACGAGGATTACAAATACAACACATACAATAATTGACAACATCTTCTCAAACGTGCTGAGTAGAGATAGTAATGGAATAATATATTACGATATTTCAGACCATCTACCAATTTTCACGATATGTTCAGATAATAAACGCTTACATCAACATTCAAATAAAGAACACATTACTCGACGAAAAGAAACCAAACGCAACATAGAGTCCCTAAAAACAGATTTGAGTACAGAAAGTTGGCAAGATGTTCTTCATGAGACAAATGTTAATAGTTCATATGAAATATTTATAAACAAACTTCTTCATTATTATGATAAAAATGTGCCTCTGACAAGAATAACTTCCAGCAAAAAGAAGAATAAACAACCGTGGATCACTCAAGGAATAATAAAATCAATATTTACTCGTAATAGATTATATAAAATATCACTTGAATCACCTACTTTGGCACATCCAAACAAATATAAAAAATACCGTAATAGGTTAACTTCTGTTATCCGTTTAGCACGAAAATCATATTTTTCTGACAAAATTGAAAGCAATAAAGACAATAACAAAACATTATGGCATACAATTAATGAAATGTTAGGTAAAAAAAGAGAAAATGTACAAAATGTTGAATTTTTAGAGAATGGAAATTCCATTAAAGACAATGGTCTTATTGCTGATGCATTTAATACATATTTTACCAATGTTGGTCCAAAATTGGCCTCAAAGATTGTTACTAATGATAATGATTTTTCACAATATCTAAATAATCATACCGAGCACTCATTATTTTTTAATCCAACGAATGTTCATGAAATTTTAGAAATTGTTCGATCTCTAAGTCCTTCTAAATCTAGTGGCCATGATGGAATAAGTGTATATCTATTAAAACAAATTATTCATTTCCTGGCTTCCCCGCTGGCACATATTTTCAATCTATCTCTTTCCTAGGGAATTTTTCCTGATTCACTAAAACTTGCCAAAATAATTCCAATATTTAAAAAAGATGACCCATGCCGTATTGCAAATTATCGCCCGATCTCGTTGTTACCAAGCTTTTCTAAAATACTTGAAAAAATTGTTTACAAACGTTTATACAATTTTTTGGATATGAATAAATTATTAATTCCCAACCAATATGGCTTCAGAAAAAATCATTCGACTGACTACGCAATCTTACAACTTTACGACAAAATAACCGATTCATTTTCAAAAAAGGAGCACACTGTTGGGGTTTTTATGGATTTATCGAAGGCATTCGATACAATGGATCATGCTATATTATTATGTAAATTAAAGACATATGGCATCAGAGGGATCGTACTTTCCTGGTTTAAGGACTACTTAGATAATAGACGTCAATATGTTAATTTCAAATCCAAATCATCTAATATATGTACTGTGAAATGTGGAGTACCACAGGGCTCAATCTTAGGGCCCTTGCTGTTTTTAATATATATGAATGATATTGTCAATGCATCACCTTTACTAACATACGTTTTATTTGCAGATGATACTAACATATTTTATTCACACCAAAATTTAAACATGCTTGTTACAACTCTGAATCTAGAACTAAAGAAATTATCATTGTGGTTTAAATCCAATAAACTCTCCCTCAATATAAACAAAACAAACTTCATGAACTTTAAACACATTAATTCTACACATGTATTTCGTAATAATATTTTCATTGATGACATGCCCGTTACCGAAAAACATTAAACAAAATTTTTAGGTATATTGATCGACTCAAATGTAACTTGGAATATTCACGTTCGTAACATTAGCATGTTGGTAGCAAGAGGCATAGGTATTTTATATAAATTCAAATATTATCTTTCTCAAAGATCGCTATTAATGCTTAACAACTCATTTATTTTGTCACACATATCGTACTGTAACATAGTATAGGGAAATAGTAACAAAATGAATATAGACACTATGTTGCGTCTTCAAAGGAAAGCACTCCGTATCTGTTCTCATTCTCATTATTTAGCCCACACCGATCCTATATTTCATAAGTTTAAAACATTGAAAATTAACGATATTCACACCTACCAAACTGCTATATTTATGTATAAATTTTCCACCAACGCTACACCAATATCCTTTCATAATATTTTAATCTACAACAGAGATGTCCATTCCTACCCGACACGACATTCATCAGATCTTCATTTAACAAATCCAAAATTAATAATAGCTCAAAAAACGATAAGACCTCACGATCCAGATGTTTGGAACAATTTACCTCATGATATGAAACACACCGTATCTCTTTTTTTCGTTTAAAGCTTCGTATTTGCTATCCACTTATTCGTAAACTTCTCACTGCACGTGCACCCACTTGCACACACTTCACTTCAATCCCTTTCCTTCCCCTTTTTTTGTAGTAATTTTTTTTTTCCAGTTAGTGACATCGCTTTTATGATATAGACATTTATATTAATTATGGTTTCCATGTAGCCATTTCCTCTGGCTGCTATTCATTCAAGCATTTTGCTTAAGATAGCTGGCCCCTGCATTTCTGTTATTTCTACTTGTTCGATTTATAATCTTGTCTTTATTCTGTTGTCATTGTTATTTAACTGTCACATTTTTGAATTTGAACAATTATGTTGTATATTTATTACTATAATTGTTTGTAAATTGTTATTTGATTTGACAATAAATGTAGAAACTCCTGCCAAAAAAAAAGGGTCTTCCCCTTCTATAGATTCTCTATTATAACTTATGATGTTTTTATCTTTGCTCTCTTCCCGATCCATCACGCCGAAGAATCTTTGGCTACACCAAGATTTGGCAGGAAGCAGAAAACTTTTGCCAGAGCTACACAGTGCCCTCTCTTGGTAGTGATGGAGAAGTCAGAGACAGTTTGGGTCATCTGGTTTCTATCCATTCTCAAGCTGAACACAACTTTGTCGCAACCCTTTTCGAATCTTCACGAAAACAGGAGGTACAGTAATGGCATTTTTATTAATTTTCGAATTAATTTTGAAGATATTGTTAATTCGTGTCATATACCTAATAAACAAAGTTAATTATGGTAAATCGACATCGAAAGTATCAAATTTGTAATTTAAGCATGTCTCCGCTCTGTATGGCTATCATTATCATGCAATCGTTTGTTACGAATGGGACGGCTAAGTTATACAGTGGCGGATGATACACGGATCTATAATTCCGGTGGGGGGGGGGGGGCATAATCGCATGACATAATCTCTGACAAGCAAAATAACAAACAAACATAATCAAACAACAAAAGCAAAACTGTTCTCTGTTCATTTTGAGGTGCCATTTTAGTCCAAAATGTTACCCGGGGGTATACGAACACAGTTTTCTGCACATTTTTGTGAGCGGAAGGTATGCGAGATTGGTTGGCATGCCCCCCCCCCCCCCCCCCCCCCCCCCCACCATCTGCAATATAATCCTATATTATGTAGAGGTGGAGAATGTGCATACATTGTGTGCGGGCGTGCCAGAATCCAATGACCGGGGTAATAATATATATCTAGCGCGTTTGGGCCACTTTGGGAAAGGCGCGTTATAAATGCCATGTATTATTATTATTATTATTATTATTATTATGTCAGATGGTTCTTTATATCCAGGTAAAATATATAGGATATAGTATTTTTGTTTTATATTTTTCATGATCATTCCTTTCCACTTAACTTTAATCATATCGAGATCTCTCTCCCTTTCTCTTTCTCTCTTGCTCGCTCTCTCTCTCTCTCTGTTTCCCCCCCTCTCTCTTCTTCCTACTCGTTAATGCTCTCTTCTCTCTCTCTCTCTCTTGCTCGCTCTCTCACTTTCTCTTTCTTTTTCCCCTCTCGCTCTTCTTCCTACTCGATAATGCTCTCTTCTGTCTCTCTCTCTTGCTCTCTCTCCCTCTCTCTCTCAATCTATATCGGTCCGTCTGTTCTGTCTGTCTGTCTGTCTGTCTTTCTGTCTCTGACTCTGACTCTATCTCTCTTTCTTTCTTATTTCTGTCCACCAGTCAGGGGTAGTCATGTGGCTTGGAATGCATGATAATTCGACTGAAGGAGAGTTCGAATGGACGGACGGCACCCCCTTCGACTTTACCATGTGGGAGACAGATCAACCGGACGATTACCGTTCAACCGAGGACTGTGGACAAATGAGGAACGCCTTAGGAGAGAAATGGAACGACATTCCTTGCTCTGATATAAACAGAAAACCTTACTTCCTGTGTAAGCTGCCAGCCTGGTAACTCAAAGAGTGTCTATTAGAAAACCCACCATTGACAGAATCCAGTTCACATTTCTCCCATTGCAATTAAGTTATTGATATTGACAGTACTAAAGTAATCGTAACACACACACACACACACACTCACACACAAATAGACAATTACACTACAGCTAATTTTTAAATTGGATTCGATTCTTCCCACCGTGCGACTTTTTAAAGCCTTTTTTTTCGACGGGTGAATTTTGGGGATCACGCGATTAGCGGAGAGTCGCGCTGTGTGTGGGAGATTGCGTGTAGAGAAAGAGCAGTGTTCGGGAATAAACCAAATAAAAAACGGATAGAATCTAGACTACTTGTAGGCATGGTAGGTTCCGTTTTATTGTTCTATTTTTATGAAGGGCAGTCATGTATAAATGAATATTTCTGTACTATTTTTAGAATGAGTTTGCGTGCACTTTTCACATTATTCTGTGATCCTTGCATCTGATTGGCTGAGAGCAAATTTGTCGGTAAAAATCATCGACAAGACATTTCATGAACCCCCCCCCCCCCCCCCCCCCCCCCCCCGAACTTCAGCCTGAAATGGTAAGAAAAGTTAGGTTAAAATACTCTCTAAAAAGTATAGAGTGATTTTCACTCTATTTTCACTCCCCCAGGAGGCACGTCAGTGATCACTTTAGGAGTGAATATCGATTTATTTCAGAGTGTTCTTTAAAAGGAAAAGAGTGATTTTCACTTTATTTTCACTGGATTTTTTTACAACAAAATTCTTGAGTCACCATTGGCTTGGATGTCCCTCTCCCAATCCCTCAAGCACATGTCCAGAAACACTAGCTCTTCTCCACTCAAAATACCTATAGGAAAGCCATGAATTTTTGTCTGCAAATCTGAAATTCGTCAAAGCTTAACCTACGTCACCAGGTGCACAGACTGAAGGCCGTTCTGGGCTTGTTAGAAAAAAAATGGCAAACCTGTCAGCGTGTTTTAGGCCGACATTATTTTCCATTGTGGAAAATCATGTAGTTTCATTTCTTAACATTTACAGACATGGGCGCAAATCCAGGGGGACAGGGGGATATGCCCCCACCTTATTGTGAAGTTAGACCAATGCCCCCCCCCCCCTCCTTTTGAAGAACTCTTTTTTTTTTCTTTCTTTTTATTGCTTGTCAGAGAATTTTGGAGGAAAACTAGACCCCAAAAATGTGATAACCTTTTTTATCCTTCTTGTTGTCAGAAAATTTTAGTCATTTCGGACAGTTCAGTTATGTGGTGTCACCCTCTCCCCCGAATTTCAAAATGGATTTGCCCCACTGTTTACAGATAATATTATTCACATACTATACGAGACTTACATGTACTGTATCGCAAAGATATTTCAATTTTGAATCGTTAAAAAGAAATACATGTATGTTTGTATCGTCTACGTACACTATAAAGGATTTCTTAATTCTGAAAATTAACTTTCGTATTCAAGAATTACGATAAGAATGATACAATAGAAATGATATACATACGTGTATATTGATTTTTAATAAAATACGCAGACCTATACGTTTGAGCTCATGTAGCATGGGCCGCGGAACCGGGGGGGGGGGGGCAGGGGGCAATGAACTATTTCATGAGAGGCGCTCCCTCTTTCTATCATGTTATCCTTTGTTTTCACACTTTTTAATTGTTAACTCATAGAATGTCAGGTAAAAAGAGAGAAAGGTTCGTTCTCTACATCTCTTTGAATCTTCACGAAAAGGGGAGGTATTGTCACGGAATATGTGGAATAGTTATAATCTGCATTAACTGGCGTAGCCAAACTTTTAGAGGTAAATGTTATTTTCAAGCATCTGTGTTCGTTGTAGGCAATTTGAATTCGAAGTGGGTTCTTCGTCATTTACCAAGTTCATGAAAAACTTTGATTGTATGATTGGAACTTTGCTTACTCTCTTGGTTCAGATATTAGGATTAGAAAGTTGGTTTACAATCTGAAAAGTTTGAAACCAATGGAAGCCTATAACCATTCATCTTGCAATAACTTGCAACCACAAGGCCCCGTTTCATAATAATACTTGTTATCAATACTAAGAGTAATTCATTTCATTTCATTTATTTCCATATTCAAATTCAAAAGATAAAAACAACATGAAAAAAATACAAACGAGAACAAATTACTAGCATGATAAAAATACATTTTGTGACGATTGACAATAAGGAAAAAACAACAGCATAATTACATGATAATCGAATATGGAGGGATTACCAAAAGCCAAAGAGGCTTATCGAGGGTAATCCCAAAGTAATGTTATAATACAAAGATATAGAAAGTAAATAATAACATGTTAAAAAGACAAAAAGATGAGGGAAAGGGAAAGAATGAGAGAGAGTGAGGGATGGAGAGAAAGAGAGAGAGAGAGAGAGAGAGAACTGAGGTTGATGGCATGTAGATAGAAGAAGGGAGGTTGAACATAATTATATAGCATGCTAATGTAAATTGCATTAAACATCTTTTTGCAGTATATAAGACTTACATTTTCGTTTGAATACTGATAATGAAGGACATGATTTAAGTTCACATGGAATGCTGTTCCAGCACTTCGTACCAATGCATATAATTGTAGTTCTTGAAAAGCTGAATTTTAATAAAAGTAAACGTATATTCCCCTGAGCCCTAGTACTATATGAATGAATTGCAGTGTTTCGAGTAAAAAAGTCATTAAAATTTGATGGCAATAAGCCCTTGAAGTAAGAATACATGAATATTGCAACTTGTAATTGATTTAGTTGAAAAATTGTTAAAACATTGTTAAAACCTTCCATTTCTTAAAAAGAGGAGTAATAAGCAAGATGTGTAGGGAGGATGGGGTTTAAAAGTTTAGAAGGTAACAACTAAGATAACATTTAACAAATTCATAGTGACGAAGCTTTTCGACCTGCACTCATCGGGTCACAACGCAGGAATGAGAGAATGCAAGAAGACAAAAAGATGAGTGGCTACGCGTGTTGTGTTCTCTACTAATAGAATGCTACACGCAGTTCGCAAGGATGTACTGCCTTCCCCCCAAATGAGCAATGTCGTTTATCGGTATCATTGTCGGTGTGAAGCCGTCTACGTTGGCCGTACATCTCAGCGTCTAGCGGACCGCATTAAACAGCACGTACCCTCCGTGGTACGACAGACATCAGCTGGTAGCCGAGCACAGCCGAAGCGTAACTGCAAAACCGCTGCTAGCGTCGCTAATGTTCAATGCCGCAGTCACAGCGACTCTGCTATTGGTCAGCACTTGCTAAATAGTCCGGCTTGTTCCGAGGCGTATAACCCGGCTCAGTTCACTGGAACTTTCAGATCCAACCATTTCTAGGTTTGGTTTACCCCAGGGCTCAGTTGTAGGTCCCACTGGTTTCACAGTTTATATTCTCCCAGTTGGCGACATCGCCCGGTACCATAATGTTTCGTATCATGTTTATGCTGATGACATTCAGTTGTATGTAGCATTTGATCCTAAAATTCCTGGGGAACTGGATAAGGCCATGTTTTCACTACAATCTTGTATATCAGATATAAGGAACTGGCTGACAGCAAATAAGTTAAAACTCAATGATAGTAAAACTGAATTTTTCATTGCTGCATCACCATACAATTACAAAAATTTGCCAGATTTAAAGTAGAACGTTAATGATTTTAAATATTGGCTTAATACTTATTATTGCATAGATGGCATAAATTAAACAAGGTTATCCAAATTCAACGCTTGGAAACATTTGAAGTAATGATTATTATCAATTATAAAACGGTAAAATACAGCCCCCGATATAGCAGCTGAAGAGCTCCTCGAACGCTGCTGAGATATGTGACGACACACCCTGGACCAGTCCTGTCTAAGCAGACGATGTCCCATAACATCTTACACATTTTTCAGAGCCTATTTTGTCATCTCCTCTTCACTTATTTCTCTTCCTTCACTAGCGTCAGTCTTAATGTTAGTCTGTTGCCTCACTCTTAACTTCGTGTATGGTATTATTTTGATGAAAAATGCAGCGTTAAAAAAATAAAGGAATCAGTCACTTGTAAACAAAATAAGACGCCATTGTATTTTCAGCTGCTTGCACCAGGGCATGTTCGGCGTTTCAAGAGGGAACGAATACCATCCTGCTATTATTCGGAGGGCTTTTCAATTTGAAAGTGGGGTTTATTTCATTGATCATTGACCCTTCTCCTATGTATTTACAATCAAACGGTTTTAGCTATCAGAATCAGTTTCACTTTCCCTTTATAATGGTGTGAAATAAGGTCATGTTTAAATACACCAAACTCTTTATAATTTGATAAATAATTGCATTGCAATTACGTTCATTCATTATAGGACGTCGTCTGCTTAAGCAGGATCGATCCCGGGTGTGACGACATCAAAACATCGCTATATTTCTGGCGAATCCTCGGATATTCCAGATGCTGAGAAGAGCTTTTATTTGTGTTGTTTTTATAATCACCAGATACGCAGTTGACATAAAACTTATACGATTGCCATCTGTAAGCTTCCCAGTTTCTAGTGATACATTAATTGCCATATTTGTGATTTTCTTTGAATATCTACTTTAACACTGTCAGTTGGTGAAGTTTCTATACATCCATCAGATTCAATAAGGAAAATGGGTGCCTTTTTTGATGTTAACATGACTATGTCAGCACACATTAACAATGTTTGCCGCAGTGTGATTTTTCATTTGAGGAACATATCTAGGATTCGTAAATTTATTGATCAAACTACTTGTCATCATGCTGTAAGGTCACTTATTCTTTCCAGACTGGACTATTGTAATGGGCTTCTTTCCTCTATACCAAAGTCTCATGTAAACCGTCTACAGCGTCTGCAGAATTGGGCTGCACGTCTTATTTTTGAGGTTGGCAGAAGTCATTCTTCCCAACCTTTACTTCGTTCCCTTCACTAGCTGCCCATTCAAAAACGTATCATCTTCAAATTAGTTTTTTATGTTTATAAATCTATCAATAACCAGGCTCCAGGGTACATATCTGAATGCTTAACTGTATATACACCTAGTAGAAATCTCAGATCCTCGAATCACAACCTTCAGCTCAGCTACCCAATGACCCGAAATTTGTCAGGTGATAGGACTTTCACAGTTACTGCATCTAGGCTATGGAATAATCTCCCCTTGACCATTAGACAGTCAGTATCCATAAAGACCTTCAAAAAACTGTGAAATCATATTTATTTTAAATCCGTTATCAAAATTTGTAACAGGTACATTCATTACACTTTGTCTCCATAAAACCACCTTGTAGTTCCGGTTACATGTCGTTTTTCCGAAGGTTCGTATTTCCGAAGGTTCGTTTTTCCGAAGGTTCATAATTCCGAAGGTTCGTTATTCCGAAGGTTCGTTACTCCGAAGGTTCGTTTTTCCGAAGGTTCGTTTTTCCGAAGGTTCTTTTTTCCGAAAATGAAATAGGGTTCATAATTCCGAAGGTTCGTATTTCCGAAAATGAAAAAGGGTTCGTATTTCCGAAAATGAAAAAGGGTTCGTATTTCCGAAAATGAAAAAGGGTTCGTATTTCCGAAAATGAAATAGGGTTCGTATTTCCGAAAATGAAAAAAGGTTATAAATTCAGAAAATATGGCGTCAATCCGTATTTCGGATAGGGAGGAGGGGAAAGACGGCCAAGTGTAAAGATATTCATTTCGTACTCAATAATCATAACAATGATGATAACAATTATAATAAAATCCAGAGAAATAGCCATTATATTATCGTAATTCCTATCAATATTATCATTATTATTATTATGATTATTATTATTATAATTATTATTATTATTATCATCATTATTGTTATTATTATTAATATTATTATCATTATTATCATTGTTCCTATTATAATAACCAATATTTGTGAGCGAGCGTAGAGAGCGAGCGCCTCAGGAATACATGTTTCATTTCTCTTAAAATGATATTACTTCGGTGATTAAAATACATACTGATGTATTGAAGAAAGTGAATGATCGGATTCCGGATTAAATTTGCTACAACGAAATTGGCTTGAAGTTATTTATATAATGTATATACCGCTTTGGAAAATGAGACACACCAAAGTTCCAAGTAGATCTTTACAAGCAGAAAATGGCCACGTAATGTTTTTGAAAGAGGGAGCTGATGCCTCTTGGCAGAATATCATATTCCCCGTTTCTACAATTTGCAAGCGAGCGAAGCGAGTTAGAAAAAAACATAAAACCCCTTTTTTATTGTAATGGAAATGCAATTTCGCCATCAAAAGACAAATATAGAACATGTAATAATGAGCCATGAATAATATTACTTAACTGCTGCCGAATATGGAATATTTGGGCACTTCACTCGCCCTAATGAAGGGCGTTCCCTGTCCCAAACTATTCCGTTTTCTAAATCTTACGCGCTAGTGAGCAAGTAAAAAAAAGGAGATATTGTCTATAGAATAATGATTTTGTTACCAGATAATCCAAACAACGATAACGCCCACAGATAAGGATAGCCGACCATCTCGCTTCCCAAAATAAAAGGATGTTCGGGCACCACGCTGCTGGATTCCAGCGAGCCAAACATTGACACTTTATTATCTTTAAGACATGTAAGATGTAATTACTTCGTCAACATTCAACATAAATTGTGATTAAAAAAATACTATGAAAAGCGTATACTAAAAATAAGGTGGGGGCGTCCTGCATCCCTACCCCTCAGAGCCATCTATTACAGAGTTTGGCCAACTCGGCTCCATGTAGGTAGCAATATGGCGTTTGTTGCTTTGTTAGGCAAGCACTAAACAAAGGAATATACGCCATGTTGTGCCCAAATAAACCGAGTTGGCCGAAGTCTGTAATATGGCTCTGTAGATGACTCTACAAGCCCTCCCCTCCGGTCCCCAAAACAACAACAGCAATAAAAACAACAACATAATATTACAGAGAGTTCATAAAGGAGTCACTGCTATGTTTAATAAATAGCCTGGCAAGTAGCACAACATATTATAACAAGCATATTATTGATACGTATAGGCTATAGGCCAATTTTATTATACGATAATGACAAGAGAAATAAAAGAAGCAATAGCAGAGTAACCGGTGCAATATCTAAGTCTGGTCGCATAACTCCATCCAAAATGACATCGTCATCGTAATTCTGGGTAGTCCACTTCATAATAACAATTGTAATAATAATAATAATAACAATAATAACAACAACAACAATAATATTATCAATAATAAAAATTATAATACTGATAATATAAGTAATAATAATAATAAAAATGATAAAACAGATAATACTACTACTAATAATAATGATAATAATGATAATTATAATAATAACAATAATAATAATACAAATAATACTAGTAATAATAATAAATAAATGAATAGATACCATAAACAACCAAAGCCGAAGAAAGATGGATCGTAACAAGTTAAAGAAGGAGTCTTATCATCAGGCTGATATGATTATCATAAAAGGAAACAAAAGTAAAACCAAACTATAATGCAAAATATCTCAAACAATTTATGCAGCAGGGCAGACTGAAATCATTGAGCATGTTTTATAACCTTGCAAAAGTATTAACATTTCTTAAAACAGATTAAAATCTTAAATTGTAGAGGTAAATGAATGAAATGCAGCATAGTATGCTGTAAGTAATGACCTTGCTTACACAACTATACAGCATTTTGTTTGCCGCATATCTGAAATGATCTATGACGCAGATAGTTTTCAAACACTTTACAATTCCAACAGAACTTTACAAAAGCCGTGCAGCAGCTACTTCTTAAAGATCACATTGCAAGAAAATCACAAATATGGCAATTAATGTATCACTAGAAACTGGGAAGCTTACATATGGCAATCGTATAAGTTTTATGTCAACTCCGTATCTGATGATTATAAAAACAACATAAATAAAAGCTCTTCTAAGCATCTGGAATATCCGAGGATTCGCCAGAAATATAGCGATGTTTTGATGTCGTCACACTAGGGATCGATCCTGCTTAAGCAGACGACGTCCTATAATGAATGAACGTAATTGCAATGCAATTATTTATCAAATTATAAAGAGTTTGGTATATTTAACATGACCTTATTTCACACCATTCTAAAAGGGAAAATGAAACTGATTCTGATAACTAAAACCGTTTGATTGTAAATACACAGGAGAAGGGTCAATGATCAATGAAATAAACCCCATTTTCAAATTGAAAAGCCCTCCGAATAATATCACAGATTGTATTCGTTCCCTCTTGAAACACCGAACATGCCCCGGTGCAAGCAGCTGAAAATACAATGGCGTCTTATTTTGTTTACAAGTGACTGATTCCTTTATTTTTTTAACGCTGCATTTTTCATCAAAATAATACCATACACGAAATTAAGAGTGAGGCAACATACTAACATTAAGACTGACGCTAGTCAAGTAAGAGAAATAAGTGAAGAGGAGATGACAAAACAGGCACTGAAAAATGTGTAAGATGTTATGGGACATCGTCTGCTTAGACAGGACTGGTCCTTCGTGTGTCGTCACACATCTCAGCAGCGTTCAAGGAGCTCTTCAGCTGCTATATCGGGGGCTGTATTTTACCGTTTTATAATTGATAATAATCATTAATTCAAATGTTTCCAAGCGTTGAATTTGGATAACCTTGTATAATTTATGCCATCTATGCAATAATAAGTATTAAGCCAATATTCATTTTGATGGAATTTTCTTGCAATGTGATCTTTAAGAAAACAAAATTCCAGAAAAGAAAGAAAGTGAGCAATAACAAAAATGTTAAAGCCACTGCTATGTAGCACACCGCATCTGAAGAATAAAAATAACTCTTTATACTGGCATATTATGTGTAAGTATATAGGTCAGGTGCAATCGCTAATTGAATATAATGATAATGATTAAAAGCAACATACAACCAAATTTGAAGAATAGTTGATCAAAATGTTAAGTTTTCTTTCAGTCGGGCTAAAATAATTATCATACAGGGAATAATCCTAACTATCTATGCCGCATAAATAGATTAAAATCATTGAACATGTTCTTTAACTTTACCAAAATACCATCATTTCTAAACATGGATGAAAATCTTTCATTTTATACAGCTGCTTACAGCATAATAAATTTGTACATATTCTAATGAGTTGCTTCATTTTACTGCACAGTCTGCGTTTTTAACAGTTACAACCGCTGACCTGAAGTTTGAAATAACTTTTACAAGCATAACGAATTACAAAACACTAAAAGACATTGAGAGTAAAACAATCCTCATCGTAAAAAATAGAAATAAGGACTTACACATGGAGAAGAAAACATTCTGACCTAAATTAATGGCTTTTATCAACCAGTGCCCCGCCTTATAAGGAGTTGAAGCGATTTATTTGAAACAATCGCAAGTTAAAGGACAATTAACCCCACGTGATATTCTAGATGCACCTATTGTCTGCTACGTCTTTCCATGGAGGCTGCCATTTTGTGCATGACACGGATCATTAGGTACCATATGCATTGATAATAGCCTACCTTTACAACAGATACGTCGCTTTGTTCTGATTGTATTACGATTGTTATTGGCCATGGGCCTAGATAATTGACGACCCATGAGTTCTAATAGCCATCCTGTAAAGCAGATTCCTCGCTTTGTTTTGGTATTGTTACGATTGTCTCCGTCCTTGATGTCAATTCTCCGTCCTTGACGTATATTTTTTATGAAGTATATTTTTTATGAACAAATTAAGACCTTTTAAAAAATATATAAAACTAAACTTACATTTCAGAATATGTGACTTTATCTAATATATATTTGTCCTCTGAAAATCAATTACAAGTTAACGATGAAGGAAATTTTACTTGGGATGAAAAATATGTTCGTGTACACATAAAGTAATGGCAGCCCCCTTATTATTGCTAGCAGACGATAACTTGGCTGGAAAATAGTGATTTATATCTATATCCTGTGTTTTTACATGAAATTGCATGTATCAAATAAGAGGCATATACTACACCATTCAAAATAAGCTAATTCATACGCTGAGGTTAATTTCCCTTTAAAATCAATCGCAACCGTGTACTTAACATAGGCCTAGGCATAGGCGTACGAGAAGGGGGGCTGCTGCAGCCAACCCCCCCCCCTCCCCCGGATTTTGAAAGTGCAGATATTCCGGCAACTCACACCTCATATTCAGGAAGTGAGGTGCCCGAATATCCTCATATTCCAGTCATTATATGCCGAAATACGTTATTTTTATGATTTTTCACAAATTACGGAAAGGTACAATTATTTTTGGTCGCTAGCTTCGCGCGCTCGTAAATTAAAAAAAGGAAAGTTGCTATATTTTTTACAACAAAAAAGGCCATAGGTGCCGTAACAGGGATCAAACCCCCAACCTTCGCGTTTCCAGTCAAGCGCTGTAAACCGTTCGACTACGACACCTCCACACACGCACACACACACACACACACACACGTTTACATGGCTTTACTTCCGAGGACAACTATTGTTCCTCTATTGTTACTCGTCCTCGGACAGTCGACGGAATAAGGCATAAATTCATCGTTCGACGTTCGAGGACTATTGTCCGCCTTCCGAGGACCATTGTTGTCATGATTTTTTTTTGTTCTCTGTCCGAAAATGCCCTCGGACATAATGCTAAACAAACGCACCCTCACACACACACACACACACACACACATAAACACTTATTCGATTTTCTCTTATTTTCGTCTCTTTTCTCTTCTCCTCTCCTCTTTTATAAACCTTCCCTGTTTTGTGTCTCATTTTTTTATTCATTGCGGGGATGGGGGAGGTGCTTTTCGTCGAAAAGAGATCCGCTTTTTGAAGATAGCAATTAAAACCATAATATCCTATCGTTACCCTAAATTTTCCCTTTAACAGTGGCGTAGCTAGAGTCTAGCCATTGTGGGAGCACTGGCACCATTGGAGGCACAAGTCTTTTGGAATAATCTTAAAGCTAATCTAAGACGCCGCTGGTGGAAGAGGGTTGGGGGGGGGGGGTTACCGTCTTCTTTCCTATTCCATTTTCTTTATTTTTTTCTTATTTTTTCGCCATCCGATGAGGGAGGGGTGGGGGCGTGCCCTTCCCCCCCCCCCCCCCCCCCCGTTGCTACACCTCTGCTCCTGATGAATTCGCCTTTTTTTACCAGGAATTATGAACCCTATTTCATTTTTCGGAATTACGAACCCTATTTCATTTTCGGAAATACGAACCCTATTTCATTTTCGGAAATACGAACCCTTTTTCATTTTCGGAAATACGAACCTTATTTTATTTTCGGAAATACGAACCCTTTTTCATTTTCGGAAATACGAACCTTATTTTATTTTCGGAAATACGAACCCTTTTTCATTTTCGGAAATACGAACCTTCGGAATTATGAACCCTTTTTCATTTTCGGAAATACGAACCTTCGGAAATATGAACCCTATTTCATTTTCGGAATTATGAACCTTCGGATAAACGAACCTTCGGAATAACGAACCTTCGGAATAATGCAACAAATGTTCGGAATTACGAACCCTTTTTCATTTTCGGAATTATGAACCCCCAGGCATGGGAAATTAGTGTTTCGGAAATACGAACCTTCGGAAATACGAACCTTCGGAAAAACGAGATGCCCCCGTAGTTCCCGCATGGACGATTGAAGAGTTTTCTGATTTGTGTTTATATACAAATTATAATGTGTTCTATAATTTAAATATTTTGTAAACGCTCCGAGCCTTATGGGAAGGGCGTACTATAAATGCTTATTGTATTGTATTGTATTGTATTGTATATTACCCAAGCACGCAGCTTTCAACATCTTCGCTTCTTAGAAGCGTTGTTCATTCAGTCGAGAGATCCGCTATTGTGCCGACAAAAGGAGTTTGTACAAGCGCTTCGATTATTTTAGCGTCCCCGGATCATACCCGGGTCGCTATACACACCCTTCCTTGACTTTTGTATTTTCTTGTATTCTCTCATTCCTGCGTTGTGACCCGATGAGTGCAGGTCGAAAAGCTTTGTCACTATGAATTTGTTAAATGTTATCTTTAAGTTTTGTAGTACCAATCGTCTGTTTGTAACAACTAAGATAACAAATAACCATGCACACAACAACTAATGGGTTTTATTGACAATTGCGTGTGATAGAATATCAGTTGTCTAAGTAAAGGAAAGTCCGTTCTTTCAGGCACGAACTGTTGTGCTAATGGAATTAGACACAGGTACTGAGTAGTATTAGTAGTCAATGATTTATAAGAAGCATATTCGACATGAAATCATCAGCATAACATGCGTAAACAAAATCAACGGGAAATATGGAGAGTTATGCATTACCGGAGATGAGGGATAATTCTACTTTGTAACAATAGAATAATAGTAGAGTAGTAGAATAAGGGTAGCAACAACAGTAGTAGTAATAGTAGTAGTAGTAGAAGCAGCAGCAGCAGCAGTAGTAGTAGTAGTAGTAGTAATAGTAGTAGTAGTATAGTAGTAGTAGTAGTAGTAGTAGAAGTAGTAATAGTAGTAGTAGTAGTAGTAGAAGCAGCAGCAGCAGTAGTAGTAGTAGTAGTAGTAATAGTAGTAGTAGTATAGTAGTAGTAGTAGTAGTAGTAGTAGTAGAAGTAGTAATAATAGTAGTAGAAGTAGTAGTGATATTAGCAGCAGCAGTAGTAGCAGAAGTAGTAGTAGCAGCAGCAGCAGCAATAGTAGTATAGCATTAGTAAAGAAGTCATGATTATTAGTACTACTAGAAGTAGTACAATTATTATTATTATCATTAGTAGTAATAGTAGTAGTATAGTAGTAGTAGTAAATAAGTCATGATTATTAGTACTAGTAGCAGTAGTAAAATTATTATTATTATTATTACTATTGCTAGTAGTAATAGTAGTAGTAGTAGTAGTATTAGTAGTAGTAGTAGTAGTAGTAGTAAAAGTAGAAGTAGCAGCAGCAGCAGCAGTAGTAGTAGTAGTAGTAGCAGTAATAGTAGTAGTATAGTAGTAGTAGTAAATAAGTCATGATTATTAGTACTAGTAGCAGTAGTAAAATTATTATTATTATTACTATTGTTAGTAGTAGTAATAGTAGTAGTAGTAGTAGTTAGTAGTAGTAGTAGTAGTAGTAGTAGTAGTAGTAGAAGCAGCAGCAGCGTAGTAGTAGTAGTAGTATATTATTAGTAATGGTGGTGGTACAGTAGTAGTTTATGTTGATATTGCTTTAGTTCTAGTAAGTACAAGTAGTAGTGATATTAGCAGTAGTAGTAGTAGTAGTAATAGTAGTAGTAGTAGGTGGCAGTAGTAGCCGTATAGTAGTAGTAGCAGTATTAGTATTATAGTATTAGTAAAGAAGTCATGATTATTAGTGCTAGTAGAAATAGTAAAATTATTATCATTAGTAGTAATAGTAGTAGTATAGTAGTAGTAGTAAATAAGTCATGATTCTTAGTACTAGTAGCAGTAGTAAAATTATTATTATCATTATGACTATTGCTAGTGGAAGTAGTAGTAGTAAAAGTAGAAGTAGCAGCAGTAGCAGCAGTAGTAGTAGTAGTAGTAGTATTAGTGGTAGTACACTCTTAAAAATGCGTGGTCAAAAATAACCCCAAACGCGGTTACAAATGACCCCGCATGCGGGATCAACTATGCACAAACCGCGTGCGGGGTCACCCAAAGTAACCACATAGCGTGGTTACATTTCGACCCCGAATGTGGTCATTTCTGCATAACTTGACCCCGCATACTAATGATCATTACCTTATAACCCCGTCAAAACGTACACACTTAGAAATAAAGGTACAATTTTGCACCCTTCAAATGCAACACTGGCAGCACCTTTTTGGGTGCAACTTTGCACCCTAAGAAGCTTTTTGCACCTTTAAGGGTGCAGTTAGCTACATTTTGCACCCTTAAAGGGTGCAGAGTTGTACCTTTTAGAAAAGGTACAAATTTGCACCATTTGGATGCAAAACTTTCTGCACCCTTAAAGGTGCAAAGTTGCACCTTTTAGGGTGCAAACGGGCATTAAAGGGTGCAAACAAGAACAAAAAGGTGCATTTTTGCACCCTTTTCATGTAGGGTGCAAGATTGCACCCAAAAAGGTGCTGCCAGTGTTGCATTTAGGGTGCAAACCTGAACCTTTTTTTCTAAGTGTGTACGGGGTCATTTCTTCCGACCACGCAACGTGGTCATTTCCCGTCGGACGGGTGGATACTTCTGCCGGATGCGCGTGTACCATCCACGTTTCAAAGATTAAAAAAAGAAGCTAATGTCAAGTAATATCATAACATATTTTGTATATTTTGCTCACTATGACCTATCCTCTCCTATCGTATAGCATGATACCCCTATCATCCTTCTTTAACCCTACTCCTATTATAGTCCTACATCCTATACCTCTATATCCTGAAAACCTTTACTTTATTATATAGGGACTGTATTGCAGTGCTTGCTAAAAGTGGTTAAAGATTTTAATGTAATTTTCTAATGTAGATTTTTAGATCTTAAACATAATTACATGTTTGAATATGTACAACATAATAATTAGTATACATACATTTTTCATCACATTTCAAAGTGCAATCATTGCATAAAAACTTAAAAATCAAGTGTCATTTATATATATAAATTCTGGTTGTTTACGGTTGCTCAAGGGTATTCAGGATACATCATGAATATTCATGACAATGGCCCAACGTTTAACCAAGTAGAAGTCGGACCAATTCTTTGCTGATGAATAAGCAATATTTCAAATGGTTAGTGATTAACCAGTGAAATTGGAACATTGTGACCAACATATTTTTGGAAATAACCCATATGGTGTTGACCAATCACATTGGTACATTTTATGACCAGTCCTTTTTTAGAGTGCATTAAAATGACCAGTTTTTGCAAGGTCAAAATGACCACGCAAAAACTGGTCATTTTAATGCAGCGGGAGCATTATTGATCGAAAACAACCCCGAAACGTGGTCGAATAAATTCGACCACGCAATATGCGACCCCGCATTTTTAAGAGTGTAAAATACTAGTAGTTAAGAAATCATGAGTAGAAGTATATAGTAAAATTAGTAGTAGAAGTAGTAAAATTAGTAGTAGTAGTAGTAGTAGTAGAATTAGTAGTAGTAGTAGTAGTAGTAGTAAAAGTAGAAGTAGCAGCAGCAGTAGTAGTAGTAGTAGCAGTAGTAGTAGTAGTAATATAGTAGTAGTTAAGAAGTCATGAGTATTAGTACTAGTAGAAGTAGTAAAATTATTATTAGTAGCAGCAGTAGTATAGTAGTACATGTAGTAGTAGTAGTAGTAGTAGTAGTCGTAGAAGCAGAAGCAGCAGCAACAGTAGTAGTAGTAGTAGTAGTTGTAGTAGTTGTTGTATAGTAGTAGTAAAGAAGTCATGAGTATTAGTATGTATGTACGGATGTTATAATACTATAGCATCGGCAAAACTCGAGTGTAAATTTACGAAATGTGAGAAATGAAAGATACTTTGCGTAACTATGAATTCATCCTTATTTTGTGCACTGGCAACAACTTTTAAGGTTGCAAAACTCTCCCAGATGGATATTGAACCTCGGTTGTGTACACCAAATGGATTTATTTCTAGAAACGTCTGATACAATATATACGAATATTTAAAGTGAGAAAATTGTTCACTATTATACCGTTGGTATTCATCATGTTTTCTGTTTAATCTCTATTTCAGTTTTCAATTTCAAAGTATACATCTATTTTCTCACAGACGGTATTAAAACAAAATTATACAAAGCAATATAATAATATATACATAGCGACATGTGTATATTTCTGTAAAAATTCATACGGGTGGATGTAGGGAAAAGCATTTTTAAGAACTGCTACGAACGCCGTACGAACGATTTTTAGACCATTTCGTAAGATCTTCGCAAGATTGCCGGGATACGAAACCAGCGTTCGTAGAACGTTCATAGACCGTTTATAAGTTCGCAGCCTGGTCGATGGTCTTGTCGTAGATTTTTTTCAACGTTGTACGCAACCGTACGAACGTCGTAAGAACACCGTAAGAACGCCTTAAGTTGTTCATAGAGGGCTCTTACGGCGTTCGTAAGTACGCCTTACGAACGGAGATCCGTACGGCGCTATTACTAACGGCGTTCGTAAGGTGCTCGTAAGGCGTAGGTTCACAATTTGTTCAATTGTAGAGTTTTAGGGGGTATAAAGCCAAACGCACGAAGTTCAAATCCTCAAACTTTGAACAGTCACAGAATTTTCGACAGTACACGACAGCGCCTTTTTGCAACCTGACAAAATATACAAAAATTCGTAAAATCTTCTTATGAATGACTTGAGAGTGCCGTGAGTTGCACGCACGACCATCTTGTGACAATAAAATTCCTAAGATGGCCGTAAGTCTGACGAAAAATAGCATTCTTATAAAAAACGTATGAACTCTAGGGCACTGTATAACCGAAATTCACTTCGTTTCTCAAGAAGGTCTTAAATTGTTCTTGCGAATTAAACGGCGTTCGTACGAACTTCTTAAGAAGGCCGTAATAAGCTATGCCCCATCTACGAATCTCTACGAACTCCAGAATTCTTACAAACAGTGAGATTTGTACGAACCTTTGCGATCGTAGCTTAAAATTTGTAGGCCCTGGTGAATTAAAAGCACTGTAATCCTATCGTTATGATGGTAAAGGTGACGGTAGTAATCAATCACCCTGATTTATCGGATCAATAAAAAGCTTTGTAATCTTATCGTTTATAGTACTAAGGCAAAGGCAATTAATCATGAATATGTTGACACCTTATCCTGTTAATCAAATGAATTAAAATGTGTATATGTAATGCTTGTATCTGAATAAAATTGAAAGATAATATCTATTTTCTGGTAGCGAAAAGAAAAACTGATTGTAACTTGTTGAATATAGTCCCATACTGTCCGGAATTTGCAAAAAGATCTACTGCTCGGTTGCTTTGCTCCTTCACTTGTTACGTGATTTATCAAACTTATTTTTACCAATACCGGGTTTAATACTTTGAAAATATAGTGCTCTCTGAATTGAAAGTAGGAATTAATGTTATTTGTATTTTTTGGAGCTGATAAACTTTGGCAGGTTGGGAGCAATTTTATTTGATTTTATTTAATATATAGAGATTCACCGCATGAATGAAATGAACTATATTTTTAAAAAATGGATCATAATATGTTTCCTTATATAATCGGTTTCCTTATGTATACCGTAAGCATAGTAACTACACTGTACTCCTCCTATTCATATGCCCCTTCTCGTTTCTAATTTTCAACCCAATTGCGGAAATCCCCCCCCCCCCCCCTTTACCAAACCTGGATCCATCCTTGATGCGATACATACTACTGACAATAGGAAGAACGTGCGAATCCCGTGAAGAGTCAATCAGTGAATACTATTTGATGGTCCATCTGACGCTCATAATAATTATGTACAACCAACAGAGAACATAGAAGTTTTTTTTTCCGTTTAGTTTTTATTGTTATTGTTGTTGTTTGTTGTTGTTGTTGTTCACTGATCAATCTGCCTGTCATAATCTGTGCGTTCTTTAGTCCTATCCCGTATCGATTATTGTAACGGGCTTCTCTCTACCATTCCCTCGACTCAATTAAATCATGTGCAACGACTACAAAATTGGGCTGCCTGATTCAGGTTTCTATAGGGACTACCCATCTCAGTCTTGAACTGATTACACCGACTTCCTTTAAAATAACAGATCATTTTTAAGTTACTCTTGTTTGTCTATAAAATCAAGCTCCAAGCTATTTGGATATCCATTTGAATTTAAATATATCTACCAGGAGATCGAGGTCATTCGATGATCCTCTCCGCCTCACGTATTCAGTTACTCGTACATGGGCCGTTGATATAGGACATTTGCCGTATCTGCTTCAATATACTGCAATGATGTACCACTTACAATTAGACAGTCTTTATCAGTCAGTGCCTTCAAAAAGACCTTGAAAACACATCTCTATAGCAGTATAGTTGTTTTTTTTCTTACTTACGTATTTATAATAATTGTTTGAATTTATTGTAAGCGCTTTGGGTCTTATGGGAAAAGTAATAATAATAGTAAAAATAATGCTAATGCTAATTTACCTAACTGCGACTTAAGGCGAAACCCAACAATAGGTTTATTCCGTCACAATAGAAACTCAACGTTCGGGCGAAACGAGTGTGGGTTAGGGCGAAACGTAACAAAAGAATGAGATAAAAGATTTCGCCCTAAGTCGCAGTTAGAGTTATAATAATAATAATGATAACAATAATAATAATGATTATAATAATAATAATAATAATTGTACACTCACAGAAATGTTGATAAAAAATCATTAGGTTGGTTAAAATATGAACCTACCAACTGTTGGTTTAAAAAAATTGCATGTAAAACATGATTATGGGGATTGTTTTAACCACCAGTTGGTAGGTTCATATTTTAACCAACCTAAAAACTTTTCTGAGAGTGTAAGTGGTCACAGGACAATTTCAGCTTTGTTGCTCAAGGGGTAACCTTGAGCAATTCGCATAATTTGAATATCAAAATCCAATGAGTTGTTCATCTTGTGCAATGGAAGCTGTGATACAACGAAGAGAGGTAATATTATATCACTGGTTTCATTGCACAAGATTACTAACACTATCAGCGTTGGGTGCATGCAACGCGCACATGAAGTTTGAAGTTCATTATGACTCATGGGGTATGTGAGTATAATACAAAGTATGTACAAAGTTAAAATATAATTACAAACAAATAAACAAATATAAATAAAACATATCAAAATACAAATAAAAACAGAATGGAGAATAATACACGCACTGCCTGAAATTGTAAACATTAAATTGTAAACATTAAATTGTAAAAATTCCAAAACAAATAATGACAAAGAGAGTTACATGTCGTTTTTTCGAAGGTTCGTAATTCCGAAGGTTCATTTTTCAGAAAGTTCGACTGTTCTTAATTCGAAAAATGCTTAGTAGTGAAGTGGTTAGATGGTCACATTGTGCATTATGGTGATTTCGATTTGGATTTTTTTTATGTGGATGAAATACATGTAGATGAAGAAGAATTTGATGACGATAATGATAATGATCATGATTATGACGGTAATGGCGGTTATGGTGATGATGGTAGTTTGGCGATGATGATGGTTAAATGGTGATGGTGGTAGGGTGATGATGGTGGTGGTTAAATGATGATGTGATGAAGATGGTGGTGATGGTGGTGATGGTGATGGTGATGATGTGCGATGAAGGTGGTGGTGATGATGGTGGTTAGATGGTGGTGGTGTTGGTGATGGTGGTTAGATGGTGGTGGTGGTGGTGATTGAGGTTAGATGATTATGGTAATGGTGTTGGTGGTGGTAGTGGTGATGGTGATGGTGGTGAGATTATGGTAGTAGAAGGATGATGATGATGATGATGTTGAGTGATGGTGATAATGATTGTCATAATGCTAGTGATGAAGGTCCTTAGTATCATCTTCTCTTTCACTAACCTTGATGCCTTCCTTTTCTTTTCTTTTCTTTTTCCAAGTTTCGATGGGGGGGGGGGGGGGCATGCCCTTTCAATATGGGTATATTCATCACAACACTGGGACAAGTACTTTACATGTATAGTTCAAAGGGATACAGCCCATTAGACCGACATTGTAAGCCTGGCGGGCATTCTGAAAAGTTGTTAGAACTCCCACGAGACGTACGTCTCAAGAGATAAACACGTCGGTCTCGCGGGCCTTCTGGCATCTTTTCTGACGTTTCAAGCGACCGACATTGTCGGTCTCGGGGATGTCATTGACGTAGGTCGTCGGTCGTCGGTCTCAGGGATGTCCCGGTTCAGGGGCTGTCTATTAGTTGTACTTTTTTAGAATGAGTTTGAGTGCACCTTTCGCATTATTCAATCATTAAAGTAAATATTTATCCGGCGCTGGTGTGGCAGAATTTTGGAGATTATAGAGTCAAATCAAGGCCCTGTTTCATAAAACTTGTTATCAATAACAACTGCCACATATCTATGACAAATTTGCTCTCAGCCAATCAGATGCAAGCATTTCAGTAGCTTATAAAGGTTGTTGTAATTGTTATAGATATCAAATTTTATGAAACGGGGCCCTGACATATGAAATCATGTCTGTCGTAAACAATCCGACGGAATGGTTTCATTAAAAGGCATTTCAATTATTGATCTTTAAACTCACATATCTGTCTGTTTATTTCTGTATTATTTTTAGAATGAGTTTGCGTGAACTTTTCACATTATTCTGTGATCCTTGCATCTGATTGGCTGAGAGCAAATTTGTCGGTAAAAATCATTGACAAGACATTTCATGAAACCCCCCTCCCCCCTCCGAACTTCAGCCTGAAATGGTAAGAAAAGTTAGGTTAAAATACTCTCTAAAAAGTATAGTGTGATTTTCACTCTATTTTCACTCCCCCAGGAGGCACGTCAGTGATCACTTTAGGAGTGACTATCGATTTATTTCAGAGTGTTCTTTTAAAGGAAAAGAGTGATTTTCACTTTATTTTCACTGGATTTTTTTACAACAAAATTCTTGAGTCACCACTGGCTTGGATGTCCCTCTCCCAATCCGTCAAGCACATGGCCAGAAACACTAGCTCTTCTCCATTCAAAATACCTATATGAAAGTCATGAATTTTGCAAAGTCTGCAAATCTGAAATTCGTCAAAGCTTAACCTACGTCACCAGGTCCACAGACTGAAGGCCGTTCTGGGCTTGTCAGCATGTTTTAGGACGACATTATTTTCCATTGTGGAAAATCATGTAGTTTCATTTCTTAACATTTACAGAGTGCGGGATGGGGCTCGCAATACAAGCCTTGCTTTTTAGCGAATCCCCCTATTTCCACAGGAATAGTTTCCAGTCACTATTTTTTTTAAAGAGTACCGTTGCTAATTACTATTGAAAATCTATTTGAATGAATCCCGCAGGTTCCAATTTTTTCTGACTTGTGTTTTTCATTACAGATCGAGCATACGATCTTTAACACCGGTAGTAACATGCCTAAAAATTTGTTTACAAATTAAAAATTCCTCCCAGTCAAGCTTCTTCGTTTACTAACCATTGTCTACGGCGGACCGTTAAAAATGAATATTAATGAGTCGGAAAGAAGAGGATCTTGGGTATTTGATTCTAGTTTCATCGTGACTTGGCCGTGAACCAGAATAGCCTGGTGGTTAAGTCGCTGCCCGGCAAGCAGTAGATGACAGGTTCGAATCCCGCTGGTTCCAATTTTTTCTGACTTGTGTTTTTCATTACAGATCGAGCATACGATCTTTAACACTGGGAGTAACATGCCTAAAGATTTGTTTACAAATACATGTATGTTTATATCGTCTACGTACACTATAAAGGATTCCTAATTCTGAAAATTAACTTTCGTATTGAAGAATTACGATAACAATGATACAATAAGAATGATATACATACATCTATATTGCTTTTTAATAAAATACGCAGACCTGTACGTTTGAGCTCATGTAGCATGGGCCGCGGAACCGGGGGGGGGGGGGGGGCAGGGGGCAATGAACTATTTTCATGAGAGGCGCTCCCTCTTTCTATCATGTTATCCTGTGTTTTCACACTTTTTAATTGTTAACTCATAGAATGTCAGGTAAAAAGAGAGAAAGGTTCGTTCTCTACATCTCTTTGAATCTTCACGAAAAGGGGAGGTATTGTCACGGAATATGTGCTATCGAGTTATAATCTGCATTAACTGGCGTAGCCAAACTTTTTGAGGTAAATGTTATTTTCAAGCATCTGTGTTCGTTATAGGCAATTTGAATTCGAAGTGGGTTCTTCGTCATTTACCAAGTTCATGAAAAACTGTGATTGTATTTTTGGAACTTTGCTTACTCTCTTGGTTCAGATATTAGGATTAGAAAGCTGGTTTACAATCTGAAAAGTTTGAAACCAATGTAAGCCTATAACCATTCATCTTGCAATAACTTGCAACCACAACAAGGCCCCGTTTCATAATAATACTTGTTATCAATACTAAGAGTAATTCATTTTATTTCCATATTCAAATTCAAAAGATAAAAAATACATAAAAAATACAAACAAGAACAAATTACAAGCATGATAAAAATACATTTTGTGACGATTGACAATAAGGAAAAAACAACAGCATAATTATATGATAATCGAATATGGAGGGATTACCAAAAGCCAAAGAGGCTTATCGAGGGTAATCCCAAAGTAATGTTATAATACAAAGATATAGAAAGTAAATAATAACATGTTAAAAAGACAAAAAGATGAGGGAAAGGGAAAGAGTGAGAGAGAGTGAGGGAGGGAGAGAAAGAGAGAGAGAGAGAGAACTGAAGTTGATGTAATGTAGATAGAAGAAGGGAAGTTGAACATATATAGCATGCTAATGTAAATTGCATTAAACATCTTTTTGCAGTATATAAGACTTACATTTTCGTTTAAATACTGATAATGAAGGACATGATTTAAGTTCACATGGAATGCTATTCCAGCGCTTCGTACCAATGAATATAATTGTAGTTCTTGAAAAGCTGAATTTTAATAAAAGTAAACGTATATTCCCCTGAGCCCTAGTACTATATGAATGAATTGCAGTGTTTCGAGTAAAAAAGTCATTAAAATTTGATGGCAATAAGCCCTTGAAGTAAGAATACATGAATATTGCAACTTGTAATTGATTTAGTTGAAAAATTGTTAAAACATTGTTAAAACCTTCCATTTCTTAAAAAGAGGAGTAATAAGCAAGAATGTGTAGCAATACGAAGGAGGATGGGGTTTAGAAGTTTAGAAGGTAACAACTAAGATAACAAATAACCATGCACACAACAACTAATGGGTTTTATTGACAATTGCGTCTAATAGAATATCAGTTGTCTAAGTTAAGGAAAGTCCGTGTGATAAAATTTTCTAAAACGGAAGCTTAAACAGTCTTTCAGGCACGAACTGTTGTGCTAATGGAATTAGACACAGGTGCTGAGTAGTATTAGTAGTCAATGATTTATAAGAAGCATATCCGACATGAAATCATCAGCATAACATGCGTAAACAAAATCAACGGGAAATATGGAGAGTTATGCATTACCGGAGATGAGGGATAATTCTACTTTGTAACAATAGAATAATAGTAGAGTAGTAAAAATAAGGGTAGCAACACAGTAGTAGTAATTGTAGTAGTAGTAGTAGTAGTAGTAGTAGTAGTAGTAGTAGTAGTAGTAGTAGTAGTAGAAGAAGCAGCAGCAGCAGTAGTAGTAGTAGTAGTAGTAATAGTAGTAGTAGTAGTAGTAGTAGTAGTACTCGTAGTAGTAATATTATAATATTATTGACCTCAGTAGTAGATGGCAGTAGTAGTAGTATAGTAGTAGTAGTAGTAGTATATTAGTAAAGAAGCCATGATTATTAGTACTAGTAGAAGTAGTAAAGTTATTATTATTATTATTATTGTCATCAGTAGAAGTAGTAGTATAGTAGTAGTAGTAGTAGTAAATGTTTTATTTCTAGTAATAATATTACAAGTAGAAGTAGTAGTGATATTAGCAGTAGTAGTAGGTGGCAGTAGTAGTAGTAGTATTATAGTAGTAGTAGTAGTATAGTAGTAGTAGATGGCAGTAGTAGTAGTAGTATAGTAGTAGTAGTAGTAATAATATAGTAGTAAAGAAGCCATGATTATTAGTACTAGTAGAAGTAGTAAAATTATTATTATTATTATTGTCATCAGTAGAAGTAGTAGTATAGTAATAGTAGTAGTAAATAAGTCATGATTATTAGTACTAGTAGAAGTAGTAAAATTATTATTATTATTATTATTATTATTATTGTCATCAGTAGAAGTAGTAGTATAGTAATAGTAGTAGTATTTAAGTCATGAGTATTAGTACTAGTAGAAGTAGTCAAATTATTAATATTAGTAGTAGCAGTGTAGTAGTAGTAGTAATAGAAGTAGTAGTAGTAGTAGTAGTAGTAGTAGTAGTATAGTAGTAGTAGTAAAAGTAGAAGTAGCAGCAGCAGCAGTAGTAGTAGTAGTAGAAGTAGAAGCAGCAGTAGCAGAAGTAGTAGTTGTTGTTGTATAGTAGTGTCATGAAAATTAGTATGTATGTACGGATGTTATAATACTATAGCATTGGCAAATCTCGATTGTAAATTTACAAAATGTGAGAAATGAAAGATACTTTGCGTAGCTATGAATTCATCCTTCTTTTGTGCACTGGCAATAACTTTTAAGGTTGAAAAACTCTCCCAGATGGATAATGAACCTCGGTTGTGTACGCCAAATGGATTCCTTTCTAGATACGTCTGATACAATGTATACAAATATTTAAAGTGAGAAAATTGTTCACTATTATACCGTTGGTATTCATCATGTTTTCTGTTTAATCTCTATTTCAGTTTTCAATTTCAAAGTATACATCTATTTTCTCACCGACGTTATTTAAACAAAATTATACAAAGCAATATAATAATATATACATAGCGACAAGTGTATATTTCTGTAAAAATTCATACGGGTTGGATGTAGGGAAAGGCATATTTAAGACCTTTTCGTAAGATCTTCTCAAGATAGCCGGGATACGAAACCAACGTTTTTAGACCGTTAGCAAGTTCCCAGCCTGGTCGATGGTCTTGTCCAAGATTTTTTTTCAACGTCGTACGAAACCCTACGAACGTCGTAAGAACATCGTAAGAAAAACGGAAGATTTTGTAGGGTCCAGAGACAATTCTAGAAGCCTTAAATTCTTACGATAATCGTCAGAACGCATTATGTTGTTCATAGAGGGCTCTTACGGCGTTCGTAAGTACGCCTTACGAACGGAGATCCGTACGGCGCTCGTACGAACGATTCTTGACGTTTGTAGGCGTTCGTAAGGTGCTCGTAACGCGTCTAGGTACACAATTTGTTCAATTGTAGAGTTTTAAGCCTCTCGCATACATGCGAGAATATTTTACGAATTAGGATACGAATGGTAACGATGTGGAAATCCACGAATGTTTGCGATTGACTGCGATACTTACGGAACAGTTACGGAAAAGTTACGGAAAAGTTACGAATGTTTGCGATTTATATGCGATTTAACCGGAAGTGACGTATTTTTTTGCGCGTTTTCACAGCGTTTCACATTCTACAGCAACTTTTCATGACATTCTCTCCACATTTTTCCAATTGTACACTGTTCACCATGGATAATTCGCAGATATTCGTAATATTCGCATTAATTCATATCAAATTTTTGGCTGTCAAGTCATTAAGAATGAGTTACGAAATATACGAATGAGTTACGATAGATACGAATGAAATACGAATATGTTACGTTACATTACGAATAGTTACGTTTCCTGAAATTTTTGAACATGTTGAAAAAATTCTGCGAAGCCTGCACTCGGCTGCGAATTCTTACGAACATTTACGAACGTTACGAACCTCTGCGAATGTTCATTACGAAATGCTGGGAAAATCTGCGATTTTTTTTGTCGCAAAGAATCGTACCTTTTCGTAATGAACATTCTCAAATGTATGAGAGCTGCTTTAGGGGTTATAAAGCCAAACGCACGAAGTTCAAATCCTCAAACTTTCAACAGTCACATAATTTTCGACAGTACACGACAGCGCCTTTTGCAACCCGACAAAATATACAAAAATCGTAAAATCTTCTTATGAATGACTTGAGAGTGCCGTGAGTTGCACGACCATCTTGCGACAACAAATTCGTAAGATGGCCGTAAGTCTGATGGTAGAATAACTCAAGGCATTCTTGTGTTCTTTTTTTTACTGGAATTAAACAATTCATTGAATTTAGATGTGTATAAGGTAATTCCAATAATACCTCTTGAGGAATTGTTTACTTTGAGAAAGGACATACAAACAAATAGAGAAATTTACCACCGATATCATTTTGTAGAACAATGAGTACATAAACGTTCGGCTCCCTGAATGTGGCTGTAACGCCCAGTCACTATTGGGAGTTTGTGATTTAGACATCGAAATTTCGTTAAAGTGAATCAAGTTATTTTCAAAACATAATCTCTCTTTCGAAAATTCAATAGATAAAGTCAGATTGATGGCTTGATCTTTCCACAAGTCAGAAAGACCTAAGTTATCAAGAATATTCTTCACTTTGAGAATGCAAGATATTTGGTTATTTCCTTTGAAAACAAGGAACATTGAAGATTATACATGATGAACTGAATTTGAAATTTATTAAACATCATTGATTTACATCAATATTCCGTTCATAGTCATATAACAAAGTATTATCATACATATACAGTGCGTCCTAGAAAAAACGAAACCCTAAAACGAAGGGTTATTGTGACCACGCTATGTGCTGTATGACAATACTTATCTATTTTCCATAAACTAACAGTATTATGCTTTTAAATGATATCTTGATGGCATCCATCTGTACATGCTTTACAGAGCAGCAGCATTTTGAAAATGACATGTAAAAACTCAGTTGTGCCCGATTTGGGTAAAATCGTGAAAAGCTAACATCACTTTCGAACATGACCCAAAATTGTAACATGACTTTTAAAAACCTAGGAGAAGACTGTTTTCATCTCATCTGTTTCTTTCAATAATTAGGGTATAGGATAACACCCTCATCATAAATAAATGATGGTCAATGTTTTGTCGATGTTGGGGGTAAAGAAAGGGCATGTTTTGTACTGAAGTGGTACCTGCAATCGAAGCAAATCTTTCGCATTTTCCGAACTGAAGTTTCTATTAAGAACAAAGCGGACAGAAGGGTGATACATTATTTATCATAAAAGTAAAGTAAGTCGGATGGAAATACAAGGTAGAAAGGGCACATAAGGCAGAAAATATCAAGATTATGGCAATTTTCCACCTCACGAGGGGCACCTTTTCCATCACACGAATCGCACTTTTCCATCTTTTGAGAGATATTTATTGATTTTGAAAATTTAGGAGGCGTATCTCCCTGCAACCACTGGAAATTAGTTTTGACCCGTGTTTTATAAATTTCTGATGGAATGCATACCATCACCCACGGGATTTCACGTACCACATCTCTTAAAGCTGGTATTTCTATTTAGTCATTTTCGCATGTGATACTAAAATAATGCTGCTGCTCTGTAAAGCATGTACATATTGATGCTATCAAGGTATCATTTAGAAGCATAATAAGCATAATACTTCTAGTTTATGTATTACTTTTTAAAGTATTTGATATTAGCTATGTCTCTCTGTTTAAAAAAACGATAATAACTTAAAGATGTCTCCGTGATGTTTTTACTCCTGACAGCGTTTTTGAAGTTGATCTGTTTGATTGCCATGAATAGCTCTACAAAAGTCTGCCTAATGTAACCTTGCACGAATACCATTCACTGTCGTACATTTCAAAATGGAGCCGCTTTACAAACAATAAACAAACAAGCAAACAACAGACAATTAACTTAGAAACAGAGAGGGGTGATAAGA